>CAJRST010038888.1:18353010-18505953 GCA_907169785.1 Menidia menidia
ATTTATTTATTTATTTATTTATTTATTTATTTATTTATTTATTTATTTATTTATTTATTTATTTATTTATTTATTCTGTGTTGGCCAGTGTCCTCTTCCACATGAATAAAGACCTGGTTAAATCATGGTTAGAATTATTATAGCTCAAATGCAAATCAGTTATGTGTGCAATCATAGTGTTTGGTAACACAATGCAGAAAAATGAACAATTGAACACCTCATCCTGCTAGGAATACCTTAGTCAGCAAACAGGAGTGTAACTTTCAGATTTTTTGTAAAAATCTGTGTTAGGTGCCAGAACAGCCATCATATTTCCTGGTACTGTAAAGTGAGTTATTTGTACAGTTTTTTTTATCTCAAGTTGTGGAGCTGTTTATTCTATTGCATCGATATGTTTGTATTATGACTTCCAAAAAATAAGATCTGTTTGTGCGTTGAAGTCCGAGAGTGTGTGAGAGTGAAAGGATTGTTTTCATGTTAAAACCAAAGCCTGCCTTTATCAACACTGACTGTTACCCAGTGTTTCCATTATAACAATCAGAATTGCTAATGCTATTGTAAATTAAAAAGCTTCCAATTTTTCTGTGCCCCTGGGTGGAACCGACTTGCTATAACAAATGATCAGGGAGTTTTAGTTTGTTTTTCAGTTTTTATTATTACTTGGACATCTGATAGAAACAGAAGGATAAAAGAGAGCATTGAGCTGACATACCACATGCAGTAGATAAGAAGGAACACTTTGACTCATTACTTTACAAGTAGACAGTTTATACCTCAGTGCTGCCGAGAAAAACATCCTTTGTTGACTGGGGTTCGAGGACAGAGCTGGAACATGGCTCCCCTAAGTGCCTTCATCTGTTTAACAGATGTTGTTAATATAGGGTTACTTCAGATAAAATGATTGTCAAAAATGTTAATTAAAACCTCAAACAATTTTCACTTTGTTTACTCAAATCTGCATAACTGTACAGTGACACAATACTCAGTCCTGTTTCCTTGCACTGATTTCCATCAACTTTTGAGTTTTCATCCAGCTTTGATTCGCTGACTTTGATAAACACAGTTTTGTTTTAAACTATGTTTGCAGTGCAATGAAAAGAGAGCATACTGTCCTTCTAATATGGACACAAATATCCTCCCAATCACCTTGTTTCAGAATTAATTCTACTATTTCATGCCATCTGTCTCTTTCATACTCATTGATAATCTTCAATGGATTTTTTTAGACATGAAAATGGTAGTAAAACCGAGGCCCTTCTATTTAAAGAATAGCTGAGTGGATGAAAATAAAGAACATTAGATCAGTCAATAGATCTATTGACATCTATGGGATCAATCAGTTAAGCTCCAAATTCTTTGAAATACCCATAGTTCTTATGGCTTTAAAGATAATTCCCAGTTAAGAAATTTAGAGTAAAGTTTTTAACAAGATTTAAAGTGAACAACAGTGGTCTGTTTTTGTTTTTGATAACCTAAGCGCCTACAAAGTTCTCTGTCACTGCAGACGCTCAACTGCTATTTTCCTGAGGCCTTCTTTACATAGTGTTTCCAGATTTGTTGCCACTGAAAGGAGACAAACTATCTCCAATTACACAGGCGGATCTCTGGTGACAAAAGATGGATCTGCTGACTTTTAGCCTTAACTGCACCACCTTCATCACTCACCACTCTGATCCAAACCGTACCTTAGAAAATAGATATCTTGGAATTTTCCAGAGATAAAGGTCAGGATTGCTGTTCAGCAACGTATAGCCTTTGAGGTACCGCAATAAGTCAGGGGGAATTACCCCACTGGGAGTGGCTATACGTGAGACGTCAGACAAAAAATTCGAATCCCACTACTGCTACAGTTTGTAGTGCTATGATGTTGCTGTTGCTGCTGTTTGTCCTCAATGGTACATGAAGGCCGAAAACTTAGCTGACCTTAAATTGAAGCTAGTGTGCAGAGACAAAACAAAGAGGAGAGAAAGTGGTTTGAAAGAATTGCTAGACGTGTCGAATAAGTAGAGATGTAAGGAAAAACAATACGGATATGTGGTAAAAGAAAGCAGGAGTGGTGATAAAAGTTAAAAAAAATGGACCCAATTGTGGAAAAAAAGCTCAGTTGAAAATAGAGTTACAAAGGATAAAAGGAACAGAGAAAGTGAATGGAAGAAAATATGCAATAATAGAGGACAGACGGGAAAGAAAAAAACTTCACCAAGTGATCAGTAAGTTGAGTCTCCTCAGTATACTGTATATCATTACAATTACCCCATCCCACCCTGTCTTCATCACCAAGCATCTATAGCTGTCATCCATTCCCCCTGCGTCCAAGTAACATCTGGGACTCTGTACCTGGTCATAGCAGCCCCTCTCAACCAAGGGACAAGCGAGAGAGAGAGGGGATTAGGTTGACAGTGAGGTGTGTTACCAGATCCTGTGTTAATGAAAAACAAGTGGAAGCCCTGCATTCCTCTCTCCATCCATGGCTCACCTCTCCCCAAGGTAGGGGGGCATTTATAGTTCAATGAAAGAGAGGAGGGAGGCGGGCAAAAGAGAGAGAACAGATGTCCTAGGGTCCATGAAACAGGACCCTCCCTAATCTCTCAGCTCTCAGTCATACTGCCCATACAGTGCCCCAGATTTCCTATAAACACACTCACACACAGCCACACCTGCACACCAGCAGACTGTGTTACAATTTCTACTGCACACAATTTGAAAGCATGCACACATGTGAAAAGCTTTCTCCTTGGTCCTTTGCTTCTGTGTGCCCCCTGTTTCTACATGGTGATTTATTCAGTAGACTTGTAAGAGAAAACTTATTTTTGTCAAACAAAGAACAAGTCACCCACGGTATGGGTGGTTTTACCTTTTTTTTCCTCAAAACTTTATCATGCCTCCCATGCGAGAGACACCCTGCTCCTGTTTTTCTATTTTAATCAAAATAGATCAAAATCTTTGGGGAAAAACCAAAGGATTGGATCTCCCGAACCAAAGCTTGGCAAATCCAATCCATTGTTAGCTCGTGCTGCTGTCCAGTAAAATGTATCTTGTATTTATAGATATCAAATCTAACATACACTATATTGCCAAAAGTATTTGCTCACCCATCCAAATTATCGGAATCAGGTGTTCCAATCACTTCCATGGCCACAGGTGTATAAATTCAAGCACCTAGGCATGCAGACTGTTTTTACAAACATTTGTGAAAGAATGGGTCGCTCTCAGGAGCTCAGTGAATTCCAGCGTGGAACTGTGATAGGATGCCACCTGTGCAACAAATCCAGTCGTGAAATTTCCTCGCTCCTAAATATTCCACAGTCAACTGTCAGCTGTATTATAAGAAAATGGAAGTGTTTGGGAACGACAGCAACTCAGCCACGAAGTGGTAGGCCACGTAAACTGACGGAGCGGGGTCAGCGGATGCTGACGCGCATAGTGCGAAGAGGTCGCCAACTTTCTGCAGAGTCAATCACTACAGACCTCCAAACTTCATGTGGCCTTCAGATTAGCTCAAGAACAGTGCGCAGAGAGCTTCATGGAATGGGTTTCCATGGTCGAGCAGCTGCATCCAAGCCATACATCACCAAGTGCAATTCAAAGCGTCGGATGCGGTGGTGTAAAGCACGCCGCCACTGGACTCTAGAGCAGTGGAGACGCGTTCTCTGGAGTGACGAATCGCGCTTCTCCATCTGGCAATCTGATGGACGGGTCTGGGTTTGGCGGTTGCCAGGAGAACGGTACTTGTCTGACTGCATTGTGCCAAGTGTAAAGTTTGGTGGAGGGGGGATTATGGTGTGGGGTTGTTTTTCAGGAGCTGGGCTTGGCCCCTTAGTTCCAGTGAAAGGAACTCTGAATGCTTCAGCATACCAAGACATTTTGGACAATTCCATGCTCCCAACTTTGTGGGAACAGTTTGGAGCTGGCCCCTTCCTCTTCCAACATGACTGTGCACCAGTGCACAAAGCAAGGTCCATAAAGACATGGATGACAGAGTCTGGTGTGGATGAACTTGACTGGCCTGCACAGAGTCCTGACCTCAACCCGATAGAACACCTTTGGGATGAATTAGAGCGGAGACTGAGAGCCAGGCCTTCTCGTCCAACATCAGTGTGCGACCTCACAAATGCGCTTCTGGAAGAATGGTCAAAAATTCCCATAAACACACTCCTAAACCTTGTGGACAGCCTTCCCAGAAGAGTTGAAGCTGTTCTAGCTGCAAAGGGTGGACCGACGTCATATTGAACCCTATGGATTAGGAACGGGATGTCACTTAAGCTCATATGTGAGTCAAGGCAGGTGAGCAAATACTTTTGGCAATATAGTGTACAACCATCATTACATGTTCAGAGTTATTATTTTGATCATCATTCTAGGCTCTAGTTGGTGAGCTTTTTGGAAAGTTCAACGTGATCGGTCGTTTAAAACAATGGACTTTTAATCTATTGGGTAGGTAGAAGCTTCAATTGAAGGCAACTCTTCAGATAGTTAATGTCTAGATTAAATTATATGAGCATAAAACGATTTAGATATAATCATAAATCACATAAAACATGGAAAATAACTAAAGTCACAGATTTTAAAGCGCATATGTTGACCCCAAATTCCAGTATGTCTACAATGTAGCACCAGTCAACATTTCTGATACACCCTCTAATTCAAAATAAATGGAAAGCTGTGTCATTTCTGTATATTTGATTAAAGGCAATTTGCAGGCCAAGTCAAATTAGAAGTCCATGTCTGTGCTGCCAAATTGACCAAATTGTATGAGACTTGGAAACAATGAAAAACCCTCACACCAACAACATATGTTAAATAACTTTATCTGGTGAATAAGACACCATTTGGTAAACTTTTGGAACATTTTAGCTATCTTAAGTGAGTTAAATTAAACTTGTAATGCCAAACATGTTGGCATTATCCTTTTTCCATCATGATAATTAGTTAGGTCAGCCTAACAGTAAGCCTGATGCTTGGTTTGTTTTAGATTAGCCTCCGTTGAGTTGTTTTTTTTTTAATGTACATTATGTACATTAACAAACTGAGGACAGAGTTATTAAAAAGACCCAAACTGGATCTAATCATCTGCAAGGATCCTCATACAGGTGTTGGGATGAACAGTAATCAAACACTTTACCTTCTAACCTTTGTTCTCATGAGGTAGTCATTTTTAGTGTAGAATATTTTAAATTTTACACATATCTGCCATGCGTGTTTTATACATGCAATGTAACTGTCATTGAACCCATATGTTGCGCATCAGTTCTCATCAGTTCATGTGTTTATAATGGCTCGGATGACACACAGCTTCCTACACTGCGCCATTTTGGCCAACAATGTCCCCTGCTACAAAACCAATTTCCTCCAGTGTCCTATAGTGGTCTTGTGGTGAGTGAATAGCATATTTCTGTGGTGAGTGACAGTATATTACTTCCATTACTCTTACCATCCCAAAAGGTCTTCAGGGGCCTCTGCTCGTTGTGTAATGACTCCTTTAGGTTTCTACTAATTGATACCAGTGCACTGCAGTGTATAAATCAGCCAGGCAGTGGTCAGATAGCGGCTGCCAGGGAGAAACCGACATGGTAAATCAGTCTCCTATCCTATCTAATCTTACCCGGGTGTTTGGCAGAGACGTATTTCACTTCAGGAAGATTTCCATCCACCCTCTTTCCCACCACCCGCTTAGTTCCTCAAGTGTGTTTGTTAGCTTGCAGTGGATAAGCATGTGTTTACTAGATAACAGTAAGGCTACAACAGCAGCATTAGGCATACAGGTGTAATTTTAGTATCTATTTGATTTTGATAGACTACTTGTTTTTATTCGTGACCATCTCAGGAATGTCAACATATTTATCGTACAGCCAGATGTTGATAATTTAAGTAGAAAAGTGCAATAACCTTTTTTCACTAGGTTGCAAATATCCTTTAGGTCCTATTAAATGTATAAGACAGTTTTGTCAGAATATCACTTTAGTGCAGGGAACACCTGTGACATTCGTTAGACCAGCCTTAGATGTTCATGGCATAACTTGTGATAATGCATGTATGCTCGTTTTTACCGTCTTTACTGTCTATGCATTTAATATTAATTAATGTCATTAAACAGTTGCACTTGGAAACTTGCTTTTAGTTATCAAAGACAAAATGTAACAATAATGTTATTCTTCAAGAAAGAATTATAGATAGAAAAAACCCCACTTAACTATTAGCATCTGCTAGTATGTACTCTATGAAAAAAAGAGCTTATTGTTTTTTGTTTTGTTTTTTTAATTCAAGTAATTATTTCTAAAATTCAACTTTGAAAAGACCTTGGTTTTCTGTGTAAGATAATTTGAGCTAATATCAGGACATTTCCATAAAAATGTGGTCTCATCACAAGTTGAATGCAAATGGGGTGGGGTCCAATTATGAGGCCTAGCAGGGGAGGGGGGGCTGATTATTATAAAATAAGTAACCTACTACTGAAAATCTGAAGAGCTCACTCAATTACATATGTAAAAACCAAGTGGGTAGTGGAAAAGTGATTGGTTTGTGTTTCTCTTAGCACATAAAGTGATTTATTTTTTCGTACAATGCCCTTTAGATTTAAAATAGGCAAGTATGATTTTATAAATCATATTAAGGATTAATTAAATTGATTTATTTTTATTTGGGATATTTGTGCATCCATGCATTTTTTTGTGATTATGTGATGAAAATATCCAGCATTTATCATCTCTGCCTTTCAGACACATGTTTTGGGTCGTAATGGTCCAAAGGGATGAGTCTATTCTCTTTATTTTTTGTTGCATATCCTTGTCCTTTCCATTGTCTATATGTACACATATGTCATCACAAAGACATGGCAGTAATGTTTGCGCCTTCCTCCAACAGCATCTCAGGCTGACTTTGTTTTGTTTTTCTTGCATTCCTTCATTTAATCTTGAACAATCCAGCAATGTATTGGTTATAGTCTCATCTTTGGAGAAAAATCTACATAGCAGGAATTTAGTCATACAAGAACAAGCATTGGAGAGCTTAGAGAAATGTACTCCTGATGACTTACTCAGGATACAATGAAGTTAGAAAGAAAGGGATCCCCCTCATTAAAACCACTCCCAATTAGGTTGATCGTCGAGAGGGCAGACTGCTGCTGCTGGCTTTAAAACCAGGATGCTGTGGTCAGCTGAGCTGTAAATGACGCACTGTGAGACAAGAGAGAATGCTTCCGTGTGTGTGAGAGAGCATGCATGTGAGAGTATGTCTTTCCACTTATTCACCTGGGTGTGCTGGTTGCATGTCTGCAGCACGCAGTCATTAGGCAGGAAGCTTCTCTAATTACTTATGTGCATATGGGTGTCTTCTCTCACATGTGCTTTTATACACGTTTATGAAAGATTTTCAGTTTAACAAGAAGGTTTAGAAAATCCCTGTGGCTGTTCGGTAAATCTTACCAATGAAAAGAAGCCTAAGTCCAAAGTCTAGAAAGTAATCTCCAGCAAATCTGTCAATGCTGCACTGAAATGAGGTAAAATGCCAGCTTAGATCTCTTTTCTGAGAACTGTGACTCACCCTAACTTGACATTTCTCTCGTGTTTTTTTCATCCGACAAAAGCCTGTTTCAGTTTTTAAAACTGTTATGTGGTGCACTGTGTATAAGGTGTCTGACTCAGTTTACTAAGCCTTGAGTGATTTTAGTGCTCTTTCAGTGTGATATTTCATCATATCATGTACATGCTTTCTTTACACTTATTGGTCCCGTTTCCCACAGTTTTCAGTTTTCACCAAAAGTATATATTTATCTTTTCATTTCGTTTTTTCCCAAGTTTATGCAAACACCTAAACTTTATTCATTCAGTTTTTTTTACCTCAAGTGAACCCACCAGCCCTGAGAAGTCCATCTTTCTTAATAAACTGTTTTGAAATATGTGGATACATAGGACAATCTTTTTTTTTTCTGTTGACTTTCTATTGTCATTCTGTTCTGGCTATATGTTTGGTATCCCTCAGCCTGTGCATTATAGCTGAATTCAGTATTTATGTCACAAAATTTGTGACATAATCAATATTTTTCTTCCAACCAAGTTGCTATTTTAAAATTCCCTCCCTTTTTAACATTTTTTATTTTTCATATTACTTTATCAACATGTTTATATGATAAATGTTTAACATATAACTCTTACTGTCTGTATATAAAATTTGCTTTTGATTTATTTTTATTTTTTATGTGTTAATAGATGCAGTTCAGACTGCCTCTGTTCAGTTGAAGTTGAAAGATGTGCTGGTGAAAACTGGACTGAAGGACCAAAGCCATATACTGCTGGGACCGTTTTCTTGTAGCAGTTCCCTGGAAGCTCGCTGGTGTCGGCACAGCGGCAGCCCTGGACCCGAGCCTGGCCCCCCTAAACTGCTGCTGGACCTGAAGGGAGGGCTGCTGCAGGTTTGTGTACCTATGACATCACTTCAACTCCCCCAATCATAAGATTTATTACCTAGCACGACTGTAGATTGTAGAAGTTAGGGTTAGATCAGCGCCTCTGCACCTGGTTGGAAGTGAGGGTGATAGGAAATGTAGCTCAAAGACACTCAATGCATCAATACGATTTTCCCAGCTGTAGAACCCCCTTAATCACTAAGTGATCTCACTGGCTACTTCAACATCATTTCAAGTCTAAGTAGTTACCAAATTAAAAGTGACTTTTTCCTTGTTTACAAAACGCATCTTACATTATTGATTAGCTCATATGCAGCTTATTGCCCTTTTACTGCTTCTTTTTATTTTCCGTCCCCTTAATTCTACCACAGCCCTCGTTCTCTGAGGGGTGAAGTTATGACAGTAATATATGCACACGTAAATTTCTCTTTATGTTTGAGTGACATCTGCTGTTTAGGGGTTGAAAAATTATGTCTGTTTAAGATTATTTTTACATTATGTGCAACTTTTTCTTTCCTATGACAAAATGTCCACATTGAAAATTCCCTTCTAGAGAAGACAAACTGACCATATTATTTTTTACTTATTATTCTATTCTCAGAGGGAACCATTCTCACATGTCCAGTGGTTTATTTAACGGTGTTACATGGTGTCCATTAACAGAATCACCCATGACCTATTATATGATTTTAGATTTACTTCTTTAACAATTGGCGTTTGTGGTGTTTCAATCAAGTGCCGCACCAAAACCACTAGAATTCCTTCCGATTACTTTTTTTTTAGGCTCCTCTTTCCCAAAAACTTTGGGGAGAAAAAAAAATCCCCAAATTTTCCTGTTTTTAGAGTTTAGTCATAACCCAGCCTTTGCGATGTAGTGAGTGGCGGGAAAGCAGGCAGGCAGCTCCATGTGTGAAGTGTCTTTGACTCAGAGATTCCTAGTTCTCATTCCAAACCCCAGGCAGACTCACTTTGATGGAGCACAGAAAGGGGATTGCCATGGGTAAGTGAGGAGAATGTAAAGTTTCATTGGGTAATATTCGTAAGGTTATGAACTTGTAATGACGGGGATAACCCTGGCCACAAAAAGTACAGTCATTTCTGATGCAGGTATTTATGCAACAGCAAGCATGTCTACTTTTAAATTCCCCTTTCGTCATATCCATTATATCACCTCTTTCTTTCCAAAGCAGACCTACAGAACATAACTTGTTTAATTTGTTGTTATCTTACTCTGTCTTATTCTGCCAAAACAGGTCTTTTGGGGCCAGGAACATTTAAACTGCCTGATGCTGGTGGAGGAGCATCTCCGTGCATACCTCAATCTACATAAAGAGGGTGCAGCTGATGACTGTACTACAGGAAAGGCCTGCCACACCAAGCCTCCACCATCCCCCTCTTCTCCCTCTCCTGGAACAGAGCACAGCACAGATGACTTGCGCACTGGAAATTTTCAATACATTCAAGACTCAGGTGAACCTTTGGTCAATACACATACATATCATGACAATATAGTTAATCTTAAGGTATCGATAATTCCTTTGGAAAGGAGTTGATAGTTTATGTAACTTCCCCTTTTAGAACAGCATGTCACACAATGAGCTGTATTGTAAAGGATTCAGACTAAAATGATGATACATTTACATGGAATTTGAATTTTACAAATCCATAGCATAACAATTAACCAAGGCTACCTATTCATCACCAAATAGATTTGATTTCTATGACCTAGAAAAAGAATATTTTTGACTAAATAAGATGTCATTCAAGATACTGACCTCGATCAAAGTCAGATCAAAGCACTACGTGAAATGAAGTTTCTCCAGACATGCCTGCCTGTTTTTACTCTGAGTAACATGGTGTTTATTCCCCTCCTTTGTGCTTTGTGTATGCTGTCCTTTGTGTGCACACACAGACACTCGCGGCCATATACACAGAGGATCAAACTTCTCTCTGGCAATAGCCCAGCCATCCACTCTGTCAGCTGTGGTTGAGTCTTTGTTTGTTGTACTGTTTCAGTGGGCTTTGATGCATTTAATATTCTGTCTGGAGCTGGAGAACATACAGTAGTGAACTAGAACCAAGAGGACAGTCTGTCTGCAACATGTGTTGTCAACAGTCAGAAAAACCCTTAACCTCAGATTCTCTTCCCTAGGCCTTATGCAAGCATTGATGGAACAGATGGAGAGAAGCGTAAATAAAGATAATTTGAGAAAAGGACAGAGTGTCCAAAAAACGTTATCTTAATTAAAACAAACACAAACATTGGAAAAAATTCATAAAAAGGCCACTTTCTTTTGGCAAAGAACACGAGGATGTCCCACTTGAAAAGGATTGACCGCTTGTCGCAAAGAGGAAAATTAGCCACAGACAGATTTTGTATTTTCACCCCCAGGAAACAGACAAAGCAGCAGTTTTCCACTTGACTATTTTCCTTCTTTTTTCCAAATGAATCTGAATCCCAAACAGCAGCTACAACACAAGTCAAACAACACTTGGAAGTTTAGATCCTGTTTTATTCAGCTGTTGCAGGTGCTTGGCACAGTTTAATCAATAGAAGTTTACTCAAAAGCAAAAATATTTACTCAGCCACATTGTTTATGCACAGTTTCTGACACGTGTAAACATTCAGAAAAATAGGGCTTCCAGAGTGATTTTCTTTTTCTTTTTTTTCTTTTTTTTGTGGGGATGGGGGGGGGGGGGGCACTGTCCTAAAAATGGATGCCAGTGAAAATGTTTCTACCACAAATGATCGTTTTTATGATGTTAAAAGAATACATAAGACTTTAGCCGACATGCATCTATTGTGTTTCTATTGTGATTCTTATGAAGATGTGATACAATTTTGTTCAGCATTGAGTTTTATGTATTTTGGTGTCTTTTCAGCTATTTTCAAAAAAGCCTATTGTGATACATTCCAAGTCAATATTAACCAATGTTTGTGTATTATGTTGTTAACCTCAGTATATGTTCTTTATTCAAACTATCAAACTCTTGGGTGGTGACTTTATATCGGGTTTGTTTTAGGTTCACAAAGACTACCAGGACCCCATGAAGTGGTGTTTTATACTGAAACAGAAGAAAGCCCGGGGGTTATGCTCTGGAGATACCCTGAACCCCGAGTTCTGGCCTTTGTAAGGATAACACCTGTCCCTTTCAACACCACGGAAGATCCTGAAATCAGCACTGCTGACCTCGGAGATGTCCTACAGGTATTAAGCGACACGATTGTTTCCAATGAATTTATAAGCTCTCCCTCTCTGTTTATTTTTCATAAGTCCACGTGTATTTTGATACTGAAGCTTCAGGAAGGCAAGTTTCAGTGAGTCAAGCCGCCAGATGCATCAGCATGAGTTGTATAGCCATCCCATGTGTGGTAGGTTTTACGAAATGTAACAGGAGAGGAGAATACACACATCTCTCACACCTCCCTGCTTAACATCACCTGCACTGTAAGGGAAGTAAACAGTTTTAGAACCAGGCTCTGCGCCATTATAATTCCCTCGACGTGAGTCATGTTACTGAATGACAGAGACCCCTGCTGTCCCTCCAAACATGTAATGCATGTTCACACAGCTGTGGAAGTCATCTTGCCTGCTCTGGTGTGAATAGCCAGGTGCCTTTAACTACAGATGAGGTTATATTTTGGCAGGCAGTTGTAGCTACCGAGCCTGCAGGGCCTCAGTGGGGGACAGGACATCCTACTTTTCCTCCTATCACTCATTCAGTGTCTTTAAATCCCCGTCTCTGTCCAGATGATCATTTAAAAGAAATGTCCCACGTTTATTTTTTTATTTGTTTTTTTCTTTTTTTAGCAGAATGTGTTATTTTATGTAGGCTGTGGCGCAAAGACAAAAACTTTTAAAATGGATATTCACCATGCATTAGGACTGGAATTTTTTGGTAACAGAATCTTTGTTGCACATTAAAAAAGAATCTGTAGACCACTGATTATGTTAAATGAATCACAACAGAGTTTTGTTTATAATGGTTCAACATTATTATTTATGATAAAGGACTGCTTTATATCATGTCATTTAGTTTTCAAGAAAATTCCCAGTTTATTCTGCACTTTTTAAGCATTGAATTATTTTTTTTTATATATCTTTTTTCTTTTTGCACCTCAGCACCTCTAGCAGGGGTTTCTTATCCCATTGTGTCTCTCAGATTATTTCCCAAACTCCCACAATCTTTTTACCAACAGTGCAGATGTTCAATCTGTTTATGTGTGCCGGCCTAGGAGAGGCAAGATATTGGAAGGTGCTACAGATGTCTGACTTTTAAGTGGGGCCCCACAGCTGTAGAACTTGCAAAGTGCAAAAAAGCCTGTAACTGATGTCACACATTGAGTCACAGTAGGGAATGGAGAGGTCTGATGTGTTTAGAGTAGGGAGTGGAAGAAGATATTTTGACAGACAGTTGAGGGGGGAGTAATGTGAGTAGAGTTACAGGAAGGAGGAGTGCTTAACAGAACAATTGAGTGAGAGGAGGTCAAGAGTTACAGAGATATGATGTCTTTCAGAAGCTCCTGTATAAGAGAATGTGTGTGAAAATACAGTTTGTCTTGTCCAAGTAAGAGAAAGGTGATTACTCATCATACAATGACATGAGAGGCAGATGAAATGAGACCATATGTCTATCCTGGCTGGAAATGTTGAAGGTTTATCCTATTATATTGTAATACACTGATCACATTAACATATATTTGTTGTTACCGTCGGTAATAAAACATTTTTTTACTTGTGGTACTTCAGTTAACAGTGTCAAAATGGTTGGATATATTTTCTCTACATATGTTTTTCCATTTGTGTCTCTAACTTCTCTGTTGAAGTCAACAAAAGCTGTTGTCTGTAACTAATTATGAAGGTAACCCTGACCAATCAATATGCATGAGCGTGCTTTTACTGAGCAGAAATTGTAGAAGCGATGATTTCCTTTCTTTAAAATCCCCCCAGTTTATGTAACCAGCAGTTTGTTAGAAAATAATCAGGTAAAAAGGAGAACACAATAATGGTAAAAAGATCACTGTTCCTGAAAAGTAGACACCTTTCATGCCTTTATCGTTCAGCCAAAGAAATGTTTATTTTGCAACTGGAGCATTTGTAATTTAAACCAAGCAAAATGTAAAAAAAAAAAAAAAAGCTGTCAGTTTTTGTTATCTCACAGAAAGCCCCACTGAAACCTCTGTGTTTCCTGTGTTTATGTGGAATCCATTTAAATGTCCCCACTGTGTTAGTAATAGGTTTGTTGGAAGCTTATTAGTTATAGTTGTATTATGAGTTGGAGTTGTGTATCTTAAACTAGTTCTAATCCAATTCTAAACTATTTGCTTATAGGTAAACTGTTATTTTCATCATTGACCTGAAATGAGAAAAAGTTAGTGAACAATTAGAAGGTTTGTTTATCTGTTTTAATGAATATTTAACTCCTTTTGTGTTTGACAATCATGTCCATTTAAGCCTGCTGTGTGAGAGGGTGAGGCTGATGAGGGTTATTTTATCTGAGCCTCAGATAAGTCATTGTGTCACAGAGGGTAAAATAAATTCAATTTAGGTTTTTAGTGAGTATGAACCACCCATTCCCCTCCCAAGATCAAAATGAGTCCATCTAGGAAGAATGGAAACGCTGCCAAAAAATTCCACAACACTGCTGTGGCACATTTTCATTTATTTTACATCAAGACTGTGCAGAATGAGAAAGAGCACTGGAAAGAGATGGAACGCAGTCATAATTTCTCAGGCCTATAAAATTACCATGTGGCCATGCAGAGATGGAAGCTGATGGATTTTGGGAAATGGAAAGTAAGAGGCATAAGGAAAGAAAGGGACTAAGTAGGAAAGGGGCAGAGATAGCATTGAGCTATCTGCTCATACCTTTTTATGTGGCAACAGGTGGATGGCAAGGGGTTGTATGTAAACAAAATAAGGGGATAATTTCTTCCTCTTGCCACTCTAGCTCTTCCTCATTTATCTTTTTTTTTTGTCATTCCCCAACCTCTCTTTTCTTTAGGTTTTTCTCTCAGCCCCACTTAATAGATGAGTTGGGAAGTGGGGGTTCTTGCGCCAAGCTTTGCTGCTCCCTTGTCCCCAGAGCAGATCATATTAACATTTTATAAAATCAAGATTTCCTGCATTTAAATAGTTGTGGTTTCCCAACTGGTTCCAGTATCTCAAAGGGGGAATTCAAATCTCCTTCCATTACTCAAAGTCAAATTTTTGCCCGTGCCGTTTTCACATAGAACACAAAGGGGGCAAAGTTACAGTGCTGAGTTTTAGGGACAGCATCCACAGGTTCATCAGAATCATAAACAGGTGTTCTTCTTGCTCTTCCTATGTCCTTCTTTTTTTGTCATCCCTCTCTTTTGCCTCTCTGTGGGGTTCTGAAGCATGAGAAACTAAAGTAAACACAGGAGCTATGATTCACCCTGACCATAACTCAGGAAAGCTGGAAGAGGAGATACAGCATGTTAAAGCAGAGAGCAAAAACCTGAGTTCACACTCAGCATACTGTAAAACACATACAACACATTCTATCCCTATTCACACACGTTTTACCATCACCCACTTTTTCCCTGTGTGAAAAACTGTTAATGTAATCATCCACACGCTGTTTGAGGAAGTTTCCAAGTTTCTCTGCCTTTTTCAGTCGAACAGCACGCCATCTGCTTCCATGCTGTTGCTTTCGTGCATGGCAATGTGGGATAGCCTTTCATGTCCCAGCAGGGCCCTGTTGCCACTGAGGCCCTGCTGGCCTGCGATTGATATCATAAAAGCTTCATGGCCTGAGTTGATCCAGCAACTTTCAGCTGTTTTGTTTTTATCATTTTATCATCTTCTCAAAAATCTTTTTGAAAAGTAGAGTTTCACCATGAGCTTCATTCCCAACAATCACCTTTTGTACTTTTGATTATTATTATCAATTAATAGGTTATTTTTCAGCTAATTATTGCAATGTATTACCCTTTGTGGGGAGTTACAATCTAAAGATATTTTATGGGATATTTCACTTAAGAGCAACACCATAAATGGGAAAGAGCAAAATAGTATTATTTTAGTGGGACAGTGCTCAAACAGACTTGCATTAGTCACAGCTAATGCACTGTAAAAATAAAAGACTGTCCATGTGGTTAATTTGATCTGGAGTTCCTACACCTCATCCATGAAAAACTTTAGTCCTTTTAAAATTTGGCTTTACAGAGCAAAAACAATCCCAAAAAAGTGGGCTTGAAGATCTCAGCATGGGCTTATTTCTGATTTTCCACACTGATTAATGTTAACATATATTAGCCCACCTGAGACAGTATAGTGGGAGTCATTTTCAGAGCAATTTTCATTACATCTCTTGAATAAATATTTGCTCAAGCCGATGTCAATTCAATTTCTCTCTTGGCTGATAAGAAGTAGCTTGCCATGGAATTTTTGTATGTATAGGAATCAGTGAAATAACAGAAGACCTAATAGGAGTGTTGATATTGTTAATGAAAGTAATGGAACACAAGGTTGTAGATGTCAGCAGCAAAGTCTCAAAGTGAGCTGAGGGACTCTTCAGTTGCAGATAAATACTTGAAATTTAGCAGCAATTGCACTTTGGTTGTGCACGGAAATTGAAATAATTTCTTTGTGTTCCTTGTTTGCTTTAGCATGCCTGCCCTTAATTAACCTTTTGTGAATAGCTATATTTCAAAACACCCAGAAAAGTAAATTGACACAGAGTAGCAGTCCGTAGTCTTATTTTCCAAACAGACTTTGGTGTCAGGAATGAAAATGAGATTTATGCACGCTGCTACAACACTATTTAATATAAAAAGATTTGTAAGCAGGTTGGTATATTTAACTTCTTAAAAAGTCCTTGGCATAGCTTTCAAAACACTCGAACCACCTCCAATATAAAAAACAAATCATTTTTCAAATGATATTTTGCCCAAGGTCTAGCAGCAAGGCCTTTTTGTTGAATGCTAGACAAAAACACAGATTGGACCCATCCAGCTGCAGGAATGTAAGCTATTCGGGTTTACATATTGTTTTTCAGATAAGGTACACACACAATCAGGCTGTGGAAACGGACACTGCTCATACCATATCTTAAACTTACTAAGGCACACCTGTGTATACACAACTGTTTACCTTTGTCTTTCACAGAATTTGAGCAGTCCTCGTCTTGAATACACACACAATCAATTTGACATATACACATGTGCCATCACCCCTGGAAAGCATGTGCCAAACACCCAACTCAGCCTACAAAAAGAGCATTGCTTTTTTATTTTTCCATCTTTAATCTAACTTCTTAAGAATTTATCAGTTTCATCTCAACTTTCCTCCCAGGCAAGAATTACAACTTGAAGGGAAAATGAAACGCACCCAACTATCCAAACGTATTTCACTTTACAGTATACGTGCCTCATGTATCCATTTCTGCATGTTGTCATACGTATAGAGTATCGCATTTGGAAAAAGAGCACAGTGGATGTTTTAGCAATGCAGTTCTGGGAATTCTCAACAAGGATTCGGTGAGTTTCCGCTCCGGTGGCACAGTGTTGGGATTGCAGGTGCAGAACTCTGTCAGATACAATTATGAGAAGCTGATTCCAGGAAAACCTGTGTGACATTTTATACATGATGTAAGCTGCAGTTACCTCATACATTTCTCTGCAGCAGTACATTCTCACAAATGTGAGTGTATGGGCGTACGCGCACAGCACTCCAACACCCGAATGTTTGGAAGTGGTTCAAGGAGCTCTATGCCCCTGGTAAACAATTCACTCCCCAACCTACACACGCACACACACACACATTCACATCTTATTGCCTGGCATTTTTCAGATGTGCTCTAGAGAGAGTTCTGCCACATCTGATCCATCATTTGCAGAATTTTGTAGGTGGTCAAGGGAACCTGAAAACCTGATTTAGTTCACAGAGGAACACTAGACACATTTGTGTTCATTTTGGCACAGAGCAATACTCTTCATTACTGTAACAATTCTTAAAAAGAGAATGTTCACATAAGAGAAGATGGTTTTCTTCTCTGAGATAAATCATCACATGAACACGAATGCTGAGGAATGTCATACAGTTATCTGATATTTAGATTGTGTTGATGTATGTTGTTGTGGACCGAGGGTCGCTGTCCGGCACGTTTTAGATGTTTCCCTGCCTTCCCTGTTTCAACACACCTCATTAAAAAGAATGCACCATTGGCAGACTTGTAAAAAGCTTAACAATCTTTCAAAAAGATCTAGCCAATCTGAATCAGGTGTTTTTAAGTAGAGACATTCAGGACATTAGCCCTAGAGCACTGGATTCAGATCCCTGAACTAATGAGATTTTAAGATGTATTTTTTCTGGAGTACAATTATGGTAGAAAGCCTAAGGCCACAACTAAAAATGTTTTTCCTTCTCTGATATATTATTTAATTACCCTTGTATTTTAAGGGTCAAGAAAGTATTAAAAGTGTGAGCATGCCACTGTAGTTGAATAATATTTAGTCTGTAAGTGGCTGATCCATGAAACTGCCATGTATTGCAGTACTATAAGCTAAAAATATTTGTTTTGACTAGAGCATTAGGTGTGTTTTTTTTCCTTTTTAACTAAGAGTTGGAAAAATTAAATGTTAATTTGTAGTCATCTGAAGACAAGACTGTGTGAGATAAAGAAGCAAGCATTGAATAAAAATGTATCTTTTATGAACCAAAGCCTCTGGATGTGGAGACGGATGGCTGAATTTAAACAAATGTGAGTCATCTGTCATTCTAATGGTAGATATGCAAAGTATTCATAAACAATAACTTCTGAAAAAGGGGTTCAGCATAAAACTCCTCATGAAGCCATTGTCTGTGGCTTTTCTCACAGTCTGTGATCTGTATAATATGTTTTTGGTAGTTTTCCACAGAGACTAGTTTACCTTATGATAGTTTGTCAGAGGACAGTCTGAACCTAAATGTTTTAATGAGCTGTTCTAGAAATGTATGTTTGTTTTTGTTAGTTTGTTTCAAGGCCAAATTAAATCAACCCTGAGTAATTTTTTGCATTTACCTTGCAATAGTTATATATTTATGTAGCTTTTTAACAGTAATTCTGAAAACCCATTAAAGACATATTTTTGCTCATTTATTTCTGAATGCAACAAAGCCTTTGAACAATGTTTACTCTAAAGTCACAGAGAATTAAATTAAATTAAGCATGATCTAATTTCTGTTGTCTGTGAAAGGACCAATGAAAATGCACACGATGTAAAAACCCTAACTAGTTGTTGTGTCATTATTTCAGGTACCATGCTGTCTGGAGTACTGGGATGAGCTTCAGCAGGCCTTTATTCCATACCGGGAATTCAGCCTGTCCGAAAGCTGCGCCTGCCAGCTGCAGCTGCCCAGCCTCAGCCTTACTGATCAGCAGAAGGAGCTGGTGGCCTCGGAGCTCTGGAGGATTGTACTAAACAATAATGGAGAGGGAGGAGATGAACAGAGGTGTGGGGGGAAAAAAAGCATTTTACCATGTGATGTTTGTATTTAGAAATACGAAAGGAGCAAGCTGGATATAGCATGTTATTCCCTGTACAAAGATCCTGCATGTGTGGATCCATGGACATGTGCTACCCTATGAGAGAAAGAATAGAAGGGAGAGTGCTCTCAGACCACTGAGCACTGAAAGCTTGAATGTGTCCCTAGCCCCACATCTGGTGTGCAGGAGCAGGGAGCTGGCTTGGAAGGCGTTCAGTTCGGCCTAATGAGATTTCCCAGCACACCAAGTGCCTGTCAGGGCCCATCCGGATTCTTTCGTGCTTACCTTGACTGTATCTAATCGAGGGGCAGCTCTTGGGAAGCAGAAGGAGTAAAGCTCCCTACGGGCTGGCTTGTAAGCTCTTAGGCCTTTGTTAGCCAGGATTTGGCAGGGTTAAGCTTGGATGGGTTGGGTAGGACAAAACAGTGTCACACCTCATGGAGCATGCTTTTACTCCTTTCTTTCTGCTACTATTGCTTCCTCTCTTTACCTACCTTCTGTCTCACTCAGCCTTCTGTTGCTTCTCATTCGTGGATCATCATACTTTACTCCCTTCTCTCTCTCTCTCTTTCTCTCTCTCTCTCTCTCTCTCTCTCTCCCATTTTCACTTCCTTTTGGGACTCAGGGATCTTTTTGTGTAGCAGGATTGCCAAGCCTACATTCTGACTGGTTTAGAACCAGAAAAAGAGAACTGAAGGAGTAAGAAAACATGTAAGAGAGGAAACAGACAGAGAGCTCCCCATGACCAGATACTGTATAAAGAAAATTATACATCTGTATTTCATCACAATCATCCTCCAAGCATTACTTTTCATTTATGTTAAATCATATGTCATTTTTTATCTAAATTGATTCCCTTTTCTTTATAAACACATTTCATTAGCCATTCTTTAGTTTCAACCGGAACAAATTCTTGACCGTTATTCCAACTGGAAGTAATGAAAATGGTCAACATACAATGCCTATCTTTTTTAAAGGGAGCATTGCTGTATTTTTCATATCTTAAGAATTCCCTGTTACAGTTTTTATTGATAGATTGGTCGCAGCTAATTATAGGGAAAATTATTATTTGTTACCTACCAGTCAACATCATTAACTATGTCATTCAAATAATGTCCACAGCACACCCAAAGCGGGGCTCCCCTGGAAAGTGTGGGCATACCTGATAGCCCAGGACATTAAGAGGGCCTATTCCTCATAATGTCTCCTCTCATTTAACTGATTTAGTAGTTTGGTCCTGGTTGTATTCTGGATATCTGTGATTTTCCATTATTATTCAAATCACTGACCTTCCAAAAGAATCAGGCAGTTGTAATTGCTCTCTGTATTTTTTGTGATTAGTTTAAGGTTAGGCAAGTGGTTTCAATATTATGAAATAACGTTTTATAGAAAATTTAAAGCACAACTCTAAAGTACTGAGTCACAAATCCGTTCTAGGATTGCTTCTAAACCATTATTGTTGTATGAATTAGTGTTGTTTCTTTAATTTTCCTTCTCTGTCCTTCCAGCTCAGATAGTGAGTCTGGGTCACAGCTGCCCTGCGAACAGTTGGTGTCCCCAATTGCATTGGCCGCCTGTACTCGTGTGGACTCCTGTTTTGCCCCTTGGTTTGTTCCATCACTGGGTGTGTCCCTACAACTTGAACGGCTGGAAGTTCATCTCTGTCACCACCTGGAGCAGCTGGGTACAGGTAGGGGAGAGAGAGCGTACTTCAACTTTGCTAAAGTAATTAAGGATTGTATGGTAAGAATGACTCATCATACAATCTGTCTGGGAAACATATTTATCTTGCTTTAATAACGTAGTAGACAGGATTTCACTGGGACAGAATTAATCTTAAAATGTATTGATTTGATGTTTGGTAATATACAGTAAACTGGTACAAATCAACAACTGGGTTATAATAACTTAGATGTTACCCTCTCATATGTAAGATTTTAGAGTTCTTTTTAACCATTAGTATTTAATCTTGACCTGTGATATGTTTTTTAATGATTTAGTCAGAACAAACTTTTCTCAATCTTCCAGTTCCATCGAGGAAACTCCATCCATTCCTGCCTGACAGGAAGTTACCTCAGAAACAGGAGTTCATGGTGATTGGTGCTCAGAAGCCTCAGGTTTTCTTGCGACAGTGGAGCAGTGGATCACGTCATTGCCAGGAGATCAGCTTTTCCTCCCAATTAGACTGCAAACTGCTGGAGTACCGAAACCTAACACACCTCCAGCTTCTCCAACCTTGTGCGCTACAGGTAGAGTTCAGCTAGTTTTACAACCATTGTCCAGTTCTTAATTCAGAATTAAATTAAGGCATTTAAAATTACAATTGATTTTTTTTGTTGTAGGGCCAGGCTACATTTACCACTTGCCCTCAAAAAGTGTCTTTGGATGGGAATGTGTTTGTGGACCCCGTGTTCCTGAATATTGGCCAGTACGCCATCCATACTATGGACACTGCACTGCTCAGCTGGCAGCAGGTAATATCAAAAGTAACAGATATATTTGCATCTATTACATCCACCTCCAAGCAACATTTGTCTGTCAACTTTGGTTTGTATTAAAGTTAGAATTTGAGGACACTTTGTTCACTTTGAATTGTGGGATACTTTCAAACATTTAGGGAGACAAGTATTTTCTCTGATATTCAATTTCTAACATCTGTATATGTCAACTCCATATGACTCCAGTAGCTTGTAAAAGTTGCAAAAAAATCTATAGAAAATGTTTGCACATTCAGGGAAGGGAGACTGACTTTTGTCCCAGATGAAATATCAGCTAAACAAACTAACAAAGTAGATTTCATGAAAATGGTTTTGGTTGTATGCCAGCAGTAATAAAACATTTAAAATAAAACTGCATTACTATTTGGTTTAGATTCTGACTAAGGATACTGGTGCTGTGGTCCTCATCATCCCTCAGCTCTCAGCACTGCTTCTGGTAGCCAGAATCCTTCTGTGTGAAGTGGTGCCCATGAAAACATGGTAAAAGCTGAGTGGTGACACCTGCCAAGACTTCATCTGGGCCTAAATCCCCAACCTCTTGTCTAAGCAGCAAATACACACGCTCGTCTCTATGGCTTTGTGTGCCATACCATAGCTCTGTTCAGCTCAGCTGTGCTGACTCATATACTGGCCTCTTGAGACATGAGGTTCTCTCTTGATTTTACATGCATGCAGAAACTCCCTGCCAGGTGAAAGAAATAATAGTTGGTGTTTTTCTAGGAACAGCTGTGTTGCTTTTTTATTTTTTACCAGTGGAAAATAAAATTAAACTAGCTGTATAAAATACACTATTAAATGTGGTTCTGGCTTGCAGTTTAATACCTTTGATTTCTCTTAGTGGCTTCACTGACTCTTAATTTACTTTGTTTGATGATTGGTTACATTTTATACTTGGCGCTGTTGCATCATTTAGCACAGCTACTCAATGTTCCCTATTTCTTCTCGTTATTTTGGTCATAAATAAGGCTCCATAGTGTTAGGGATGTTGTAATGAAAGGTCATATTGCAGCATTTTTGACATGGTTGCAACATTGTTGATATTCATAAAGGACTTTACACAAATTGAAAAACACGATGATCTATGCCGCTCTAAGAGACACCTCTTTAAATATTTTTACATTTGACTTTTAATCCTAAGAGCTTGAGTAATTCATTTGAACTTCTTCTTGGATCTTGAATATGTTTCACTTATCCAAAAGGTTTTTTTCAGTTCTTAACTACAAGGTGTTGAGTATCAGTTTATAGGTAGAGAAGGTTGTTACAGACCTAACCCATGCCCAATGTGACATGCATTAGAGTCATCCTCACCTGTGGACTGTCTTAACTGACTGAAAGGCTGAGTTCTGGTCACAGGGTCCAAGGTGTTAATGGTTATGAAACTCCCTGCTCAGGAAGGATGATGCTTCATTTTAAGCGCTGGGAAGGTGATATCCTAGACGCCCTCTTCTGTTTAAAGTTGTTTTTTGTTCAGTGAACATAGAAGTGGTTTCCGTCACTCCCCACTCACACATCTGATCTTCTGTCCAGAATATGTACAGTATATTATTTTTGTCGAACTTTTCATTGAGATGGTGGTGAACTGTTGAGTTTCTCCTGGAAGTGCCGACTCGCCTATGATGTGCTCTGCGTTTAAGATTTTGTCCTGTTCTTCTCTTCTCGGACAGTGTTGTTGGGTCCAGATGTTCTAGCTGATTTGACAAATGGCCTGTTGGGATAGCCAGAGGTGTAAAGCACTTTCTTCGAGTGTAGATGTGGTTTCTGTTTACCCTCAGCTTTTGTTCTATTTAATGACTTAGTGACTAAATTTAGCTAAGGCAGAAAATTCTTGCATATGATTTCTCGGGAGCTACCTCTTAACAACGGTAGAATCTCAATGACAACCCACAGGTACTGGAATTACAATAGCAGAATGATCTGTGTCTTCTCCCAACTTCTCTTTTTTTTTTCATCAAGGAAAGTATATGCACATAAAATCCAACAATACAGTAACTTTCCACAGGCCCAGGTTTTGTATGTTCTTATTTTGATATAACTGTGATAAGATAGTCAACCAATAGTTATTTTTATTTCTCTATTGAGCATTTTTAATCCTGTACAAATAGGCAGGTAAATCATAACTTTAAAGCCATAACATGTAACCACACGAGTGTTATCATGAAGAAAGAAGTGCTCTTATTTGACCTGCATCCTCATGTTAATTTATGTTATATTCATTTGTGTACATAATTATACAGTTAGCTGGTTTGTCCAGCCATCATTTTACAAAATTCTATTAGAAAACACCAGGCAATTACAGAGCAAATACGTTACATGTGGAAATGGTAGGTTTGGAAAAAGAGGCTAAGAGAAGGCAATGAAAAATTGTAAACAAGGTCAGCACAGAAAACACAGAATGGCTGGAATATCACAGGTCAGTCTGTATAAACCAGACTACTACAACCAGACCAGTCAGAAGACTTTCAGATGAAATGCAACAAAGGCAAAAACTCCTAGAAGTACCAAACTTGATTTGAGTTAACACTAGCGACACATAGCTCTTGGTTCTCTAATGACATCACAAATATTTTTACAACAGCTAGAAGTGAACTGTAAAGTGACAGAGCTATTTCAGTTGCAGCTCCAAGACTCTAGGATGATTTACCAATTCACATCACAATTTTGCACCACAGGCTTTCAAATGTGATTTTATTGATACTTTTTATTTATTTCACTTTACAAATGTTTTGTTTGATTGTCCAGCATTTTGGTTAGCATTATTGTTTCAGTATTATAAATCGTGACAAGATATGGGACCTTTTCTTAACTTTAGTTTCTTATTAAATAGTTTGCAAAATGTTATATTTCATGAAAGAACCCCCACTCTTATTCATCATCACTTAATATCGCTTTACTTCTAACTTTTAATTGAGTCCTCAGTGACATTTTCTATCGTGTAAAGGAAATTAGAAATTTGATAGCACTGTTTCTTTGATTTGAAAATCTTTGTTTGGATTAAGTTACTACTTAATTTATTTTCCCATTTCCCTATTCTTGGACTCAATGGCCCCATATGGCCCCAACCTCAGTCCCCTACCACTCTAACCTCAGGCCCCATGCCTCCGTTTTCAACTCGGTCTCAGTACCATTCTCAGTATTTGCTCTCTTCAGCCCCTAACCCAAGGGAAGTGGCTTATGTGGAAAGCCACACAAAAACCCAGTAGTATTTACACACTCTGCTTTCTCACAGAACTGTCACAGACTGTTACATGTAAAACTGAGAAAACAAGGATTTTCACCCTGATTCTTTTTTCATCTGTTCTTCCTGTGTTTGGCTAATTTTCTGCTTCACATTGCAACTAGAAAGAAAGTGATACAAATATCAAGTTCCAGGTTATAGCAGATGTGTGGGCTGGGGTCATGTCATAACAAATGAATTGCTGTTTGTAGATGTGAATAGCGTTACATTATGAAACTTTGCAGGTTTCATTTAACTTCCATGGTGTCTTGTTTTATGTGTATTTCTCTTGAGTTGGTGTCATTATTTACAATCTGTGTTCCAGACATTTTACTGTACCTTGCCATTTATGTGTGCCAGGCAGGTCTGGGTTAAAGTCTGTGAAAACTTGGGTAACAGTATCTTGATGGATTAGGGAAGCTGATACGTTGATGCCAAGTAGGACGGTGTCTAAAGAAGAACCTGTCATCTTGTGCCTTTTAACAAAATTTATAGGTTAAATGTTTAGATATCTTTGTTTTAATATTTGTCCATTTAAAATTCGCAGACACTCTGAAAGTGACTTTGATTACAGAAGAAAGCTTTTCTGATGTGTGTATCACATTGCCTTGTGAATCAGAGCAGAAAGACGATACTGTCAAAAGAGTGGGCTTAGTAATGGCATCAGGAAGTTTGTAAATCGTAGCATTGCATTCAGAAGTGAGCATAGATAGTGTTCCACTATAAAACTGGAAATGGATTTTAACTCACTGTCACAGCTGTCCCATCCATTTTTTTATCCTCCATACCTCTCCTGCACACACACATCTATCATCACAACTTTGTTTTAATGGTGTAAACTTTCCCATCCGTTTTAAATCACATCAACAGCCCCCAGGACCCTGAACGTGCTTGGCAGTCAGACTGAGCTTTTACTGCCAACTTCTTTTAAACATCAACCATCAACGCCCCGTGCTATTTAAATGTATACAGCAACCCTAGGATCCCCATATGTTGGCATGGTTCAATAATTATTGAGAAGGATTCTAAACTACATTTGTGTGCATTCAAAGTCAAACAGGAGTGTTCAAGAAATATCCCATCTATGTCTATGCCTTTGGAAGGATGTAAAGTAAAACTCACATATGCGGCCATTGTACTTGCTGTCCAACACATATGCACAATATGTGTTGTTTAAAGAATATGAACTTGAATTTTTGTTTGCAGGAGTTTTCACCCTATCTGCTATTTTTCTGGCAAACCAATGTTTTCAATATCAAAGCAATTTATGACTTGAAGGGCTTTCTGTAAGACTTGTCCTAATAAGAATTACATTGCTAACTGTTCAAAAAACATGCATAAAGTTACCCTTTTATGTAAGTTGATATATCAGTGTCTGTTGTTTACATAACAGTTAACATTCAGCTGAGGAAAAAGTGATATAGAATTATTTTATAATTTGCTGGAATAAATCGGCCCCTACATGTTATAGTTGTTCTTGCCTAATTCATATATTCACCAACAGTAAAAATACATAGTTTTCTTTTATTTAAAAATGTTCAAGAAGTCACTCCTGCTCTGTCTTTCTTTAAATGTATTTATCCACACTTGTCTTTCACCTATCCCTTCATGTCTCTTGTTTTTCTCAGAATCAAAACCCAAAGGCCGAGGAACTGCTCTATAGTCATTATGTGATCTGTAATGACACACATGAGACTCTGCGCTTTGGCCAGGTGGACACAGATGAAAACGTGCTGCTTGCCAGTCTCCACAGCCACCAGTACTGCTGGAGATCCCACAAGTCTGCTCAGGTAAGAGACAAACATATGTAATGCTCAGAGTTTTGAGCAGTTCTGTATTTATAACAGATGGCCCAAAACCTGTGTTTTTGGTTGGTTTTTAACAGAAATACACATGCAATACACGCAGTAAGTCAGTAATTGTTGTCGTATTAATCATTGACCATAGTTAATCTGTGCTGTACACATTTCAGTATTGCTGTGCAGTGAACCATGGAAATATTTGTACAGTGCCATCGCTTTTTGAATTTGGCTCTGTTATAATATCCCAGTTTATTTTAAATTAAACAATTACTGTATTCAGTTGGAGTGTACACTTGAGGCTTTCATTTATTTGGTAAAAAGAAGATAGTGTCTTCAAATTGTAGTTGCATATTTTTGTCTTAAATCCTTGAGTATATTTAAAGAGAGAGATGTATGTATAGATTATGGAATGCAAACATTCTCTCGTGCATATGTATATGTTCCTGATTTAATGTCTTTGTGGATGTGTTGAAATACTAACACACAGAAATTCAATCACATTAAGTGGAACATGCAAATTGACCCACAGAGGGACGCACACGCATACATGCACACACACACTCTGTCATCAGTGTGCAGCCGCTATCAGTGTGTTCCTGTCAACGTTCTCAGACAGTTCCCTGACAGCATTGTTAAAGAAGATTGATTATATTTAACCCTTTGTGGTTTTGAGGTTGAGTGGAGGGTGGGCTGGTGATACATGGCATATGTGTGTGTGTGGTGCACACATGTTCCAGGACCCCCATGTGTTCCACAACGAGTGTGAGAAAGTCAAGCTTGAGAAAAGACATGGCCGTAATTACTTGCAGTAAGTCAGTAATTCAAGTTGTATTAATCATCGACCATAGTTAATCTGTGCTCTTACCTCACTCTCGCTCACACACTTTGTGAGTGGCAGTCTGGCGTATCGGCACACTGAATACCACATCTCATTTTTGCAGTGAGTCAAAGTGACCTCTGTATTTTCAGGGATATTTTGGATGAAAGATCATCCAAGTGAGCCAGATGTCATCATAGATGAAGAATGTGATTCCATGATGATTCTGTCATCTGTTATTCCATCGTTTGCACTATATGAAATATGTGTTCTTAAGATGAACAGGATTTATGTAACCAGATAAATAAGAAATAGGAAAATGTTGCCAAAAACATTCAACTGACTTTAAGTTTGATGATAAAAAGTCTGCCAATGTGTCCGCCTCTGCAAATTGTAGCAAACACTCCTAATGACATTACAGGGTTATAAAAATAGTGGCACTGATAAGAGAAAGGCTTGTGTTTTATTAGTGGTTTCATAGTCCTGCAAGTGTTTCTTTTTTGTGTATGTTTTTTTTCTTCCTTTTTTCCCTTTTTTTGTACCTATAACAAAAAACTTAAAACTCTCCTGGCACAGTTGTGAATGGTTGTGCCATTTCCTCGATTTCCATGGTATTCTGAAATGTCTGAAACATCTATGATAATCACAAGTGACTAGGCTACAATGTTTTCTACTGTAAGCATCGTAAGAAAGCTCAGAAAAGTTGGTGTATGGATGATGAAGTCTCTGATAATATTTGTATGACACTTTTCTGTCCTCATTTTTCCAACCTACAAACTTGTGCTCTGCCATTTTTCAGAGACAGTGTTTGTTCTCCCTTTTTTCATTTACCACCACCTATTCTTTGTCTGTATGTACCCGCCAGATATACATTATGCCACAACCCGTATCAAACTTTGCAATTTAGCTAAGTAAGCGTAGCTGCAAAAACATCCTGTTGTTTTGTCTCTTCTCAAGTCTCTCTTTAGAGCTAATTCCTCCACTAAATTGGCTCAATGACATCAGTAGACCTGAACAGTCTCTGGCATCCACACTGTTCACACTCATCTTAAGGCTCTCCAAAACCTCACACAACTTCCCATACTGTCATTGTTCCTTTCTCAATCCCCTGCACCAAAGCAGACTGTTCTCGTGTTTATAGCTATGCTATTTTTTATTTCCTGCTCTCTGACTGCCTATCCTCTTCTGCTCTAGTCTCTTGGTAGAAGCAAACAATGTGTTTTAATCCAGCCCACACATCTTGGCTTTTGAATCCTCCTAAAGCCAAAAAACTATGTCCACTCAGTGGCCAGTCTGAACACAGTTTTTGAACACAGTCTCCTTAAAGCCTTTTGTATCTTTCCCCTTCTTACATTATCCTATATCCATGGTCATATTGCTCTGTAATTTGCTGTGTTTTTTTACTGCAACATGACCCCACCTTCCATGATTTTGCCCCTTTCACTACCCCGAAACACCCATACACACATACACTTTGAAGTAAGCCTCTCCTGGTGTTTGTGGACAATCTTGTCTTGTCTGTGAAGCCTGGGGCCTGTCACCATGGTAGGCCATAAGCTTGTCCTCATGGTTGTGGTATGACGTTGTGTCCCAATTGACCTGTCCCCTAGGCAGTCAAACACACTCACACAAGCCAGAGCTACTAATTTGCTGTTGTAAAGTAATCTATCCCTGTTTTTCTCTTCAACACCCTTGAGAACTTACTGGACATGAGATCATCTTGAAAAAAAGCAGATGGTTCGAAAAGATACACAAGGTCCAATTTAGCTAGTCACGTGTACATGCTGCAATCTCTTATTTCTTAGGTCTTACGTTCGTCAGACCTCTCAGTGTTGTCTCTTTCTGTCAGCATAAATACACCACATTGGTTATCAGCTCATATAAAAATAGTTTGCTCACTTTTATGCATAATTCAGTCATGACAGGTTGATGAAAAGATTAGCAATTACAGATAAATAAATCTGTAAATGCGGACAGGGTCATCATCAGTGTAACTACACACACTCTCCGCTGTTACTCATTCTTTAAATCTCACACAAACACTCTCCATCCCCACCCTTCTGTTTTTCTGGACTAGAGTGTGGTGTGGCGTTGACGGTTGAAATATCTGGCTGCTCGGTACGTGCAGCTTGGCTGATGGAAGTCCCTGTGGTTAGTGTGGTTAGCAAGTAGATGGGTGTAAAAAGCCCCCTGGATTTGGGAAGGGCTTTTTGAGTGCCTACAAGGAATTTTCCCACTTCAAATACTCAGTCTCCCTCAGTAAAATTCTCCCTATTACTGTCAGATAGCTGTATGTCATATATTGTTTGTATGTCATCTCATCCAGGTACATGTAAATGTGTGCGACTGTTGGTTTTGTCTTGCTTGTGTGCCTCTTGGGTGACAGATTTAATGGGCTGGAGATAGTGGCCAAAGTCATTAGTTTGGGGTTTAATTGTGTTGTTGGAAGTAGGCATGGAATGTTGTTGGGTATTAGAGTGTAAATGTTGTTGTCTGTGTGTGAAGGAAAGATTGAGCGATAAAAAGAAAAAGAGAGAAGAGTGAGATAAGATATTACACAGGTTGAAGTTGTCAGGATTTGATCTGTGTGTGACTGTTTATGTTTTAGGAGCTGGGATTTGTGGGTGTATCCTTTTGCTCACTTGCCAAAGCTTTATTCAAGTGTCTTGAACTTTGAGGTTTATAGCTGACGTATTTTGCCTTTTGCTTCATTTAGTCTCTTGCCTTTTACTTGATTAGGTTTTTGACTGTGTTGTACTTATTTGGAACACATTGCCCTGTGGTCCTGTTTTTTAGATTGCTGTTCGTCCAAGATGGCAACTTCAACTGCTGTAGTTTTGACTGACATAAAGACAATTTCAGATACAATCATTTCAAATTAATCTTTAAATGTTCATAGAAAAAGGGAAGAATCTGCTAAACAAAACCAGTCATTCTTAGTGGGACTTTCTTCCATGTCATGTTGTTGTTATAAGTTATCCCAAAGACAGCTATATATTGATTTTCATTTGTATTAAAACTTGTATGTAAGGACATGAACTACTGGAGCTAGAAAAATCCCCCATTAGTGTGGAATATCCGAGTGTTCTCTTTATTGTCCCACTATAAATACTGAGGAAAGACGCAAGGCAAATATATTTGTGTAGCACATTTCGTGTACAAGACTATTCAAAATGCAAAGTTCAAAAGTACGCAAAAGATTAAAAAACAAAAATGTAAAAATTAAGAGTTTAAAAGATTAAACAAATACAAACCATCTTATAAATAGATTAAAGATGAATAATGTTGATAAAATACTTTCAGGCGTCTTATGCACAGCTAAATAAAACTGTTGTCAGTCTGGCTTTAAATATCGTTAGAGTTGAGGCCTGACTTACTTTTTTTGGAAGACTGTTTCAGATTTTAGGAGCATAAAATTGAAACACAGCCTTGCCTTCTTTGGTCCTGACTCTGGGCACCAGCAGTAGGCTGCTGCCTGAGGTTCTCAGAGTCTGAGCTGATTCAAATGGATCTAACATGTCATATATATACCTCAGCGCTAAACCATGAAGAGCCTGGTACACAAGAGCTGTTTTAAAGTCTATTCTATGAGCAACAGGAAGTCAGTGCAAAGATATGAGCACTGGACTAATGTGGTCGTATTTCCTGGTTCTAGTCAGAACTTGAGCTGGATGTTCTGCAGCTGTCTTACATCTCGTTTAGAGAGTCCAGTTAGCAGGCCGTTACAGTAGTCTAACCCTGCTAGAGACAAATGCAAGGATTTGTCTAAGTGTGGTTCAGACACTATTCCTCTGATTTTGGCAATGTTTTTAGGTGGTAAAAGGCTGCTGATGTTCTTGATTTAATGTGGCTATTCAAGTTCAGCTCTGAGTCCAGTGTCACCCCTAGAATTTTAACCTGATCATCAGGTTTCAGAGAGGGTCTCAAGGTGACTGATGACACTTTCTCTTTGTGTCTGGGGGCTTTCAGTTTTGTATGAGTTTAACAGGAGGAAGTAATTTCACATCCACAGACTGATCTGTTCAGTACAGTGGATACAATAAATCTACAGGCCCATTTTTTCCTGCTGTTCATATGACACCTGTCAGTGACACGTAGATCTGAGTGACATCTGCATAGTTTTAGTAGGACACATTATAGCTGCGTATTAGCTGGCCACTTGACCCCTGCTGTGGTGGGGCCTAAAGCCTGACTGGAAAGTTACAAACACATTGTTAGACAGGAGAAAGTTAGTAAGCTGTTGGTATCTAACTTTTTCTAGGACTTTTCCTACGAATGGCAAGTTTGATGTGGGCTGGTAGTTGTTCAGTACTGCAGCTCCAGACTGCTTCTCTTCTTTAAAAGGCCATAAGAAGATTAGGTTAGATCAGATTAAATTCAATTTTATTAATAACAGCAGTTTTAAAGGCCCTCGGAAATATTTCAGTCTGAACTGAGATGAGCAAAGTTGTGGTAACAAATTACTCCGGACAGACTTTAGAACTCTGGTGGTTAGCTAATCAAGGCAGCAAGTCAGTTGACTCAGGCTGCAAATGATCTCTTTCATCCATTTTCTATACCAGTTAGTCCCAGTAGGGGGGCTGGAGCCTATCCAGCTGTCACTGGGCAAGGGGCAAGGTCACCAAGCCATCAGAGGGTCACTCAGTAACAAACAAACAACACAGAACCATCCAGAAAACTAAAATGCATGTTGGACTGGAAGCTGGGTATAGACAACCCTAGTCTATACGTGGAAACATGCACCGGGTTAACTGTTGCTGTGACGGGCTGGAGCTAATCACCACACAACCAGGCAGAACTAAAAAAACATGTGTTGTTTAAAAAATTGTCATACAACAGTAAAGACACTAATTAAATTTGAGATTTTTGGTGCATCATAGTCATAGACTATACACAGTTTGCACTCCTGATTCAGCTCTCTCACACTAGATGTCACATTGAGTTTGATTGACCTGGTTTTATGCTTGATGGATCTGTGGGGCCTGCATCCAAAAATCACCCTGTGGTTCTTATTTTACTCAGTGACATTGCGTTGTGCCCACTGGTGTGTTACAAGTCATAAAAAATGTATATTTTCACTTACTCTAACTACTAGGGGCAGTTGCAAATGCCACTTCGGAACATTTTCTTAGTTTTGGTATATCCATGTAGTGACATAATTTTCCCCTCTCTGACATATTTTGAACTCATGCAGACTCATAGCTCTTCAAATTTGTCTCATGCACCACATCAAATGAAGGACATTTTTTCCATCAAAGATTGATTACTCATTTAAGTGTTTTTTTCTCCTTATTTGTACAATGCCTCTTTTTCTACACCTTAAGCACAACATGTGTATTCTACAGTTGTTCTCTCTGGAAAAAAAAATTGGTAATTGACTTGTTCAGTTACCACTGGGAGTTATATTCTGTGTCATTTGCATCGATAATTGGATAATTGTCTTAAAACATTTTACTTTTTACAGTCACATTTAATTACACTTTCATTACAATATATTATTTACACCTATATCCGTTTCTCTAAGCCACACTCACACATTCGTTCAATGCCAGTAGTTCCCAAGTGTATGAGTTTAGGGGTCACTTCAGCCAAAAGGCTTTTTAACCCCAGCAATCAACTGGCTTCTTTTTCCCACAGTATCCTGTTTATTTTGGCTGGTCTCTACAGCGAGGACACGCTTTAAGAATAAAGATTCTTTTTTCGTCTTTTTCCAAGAAATTGGCATTACATTAAGTATTTCTCTGTAGAAAAAGTCACTTGAGGAATTAAATATGTTCTCCCAGTTGTGCTTAGTGGGAGAAGTCTGATTAGTGATTAATGAAAAATCTCTCAAGCAGTTTAGATCCATAATTCTATTTTATATCAAAATGATAAAGAGACTGTTTTAACAATATTTTGATAGCCGCCTTTTTTTTAAAATAAGGGATCCTGTGATATTCCAGGGATCTGTTCTCCTTCGGGTTCAGCTCACCATTTGGCCTCATCCACACTTTTTAAGACAATGCTCACAATCACACTCAGCAATTCCAGCCAAAGTTATCATGATAAATGTGGTGATGAGAGTCTCTGTTGTCAAAGTCTATTTAAGTTACTGTAGTTTTTTAATCTTCCCTTGCAGTACTTTATTCATTCTTCTCATCCATCCAAGCTCAACTCAAAATTCTAAAGGCAATGCTTCCTTTGAGAAAAAAAATCCCTATTCAAGTATATAGTTAGTTAAGAAGATTAACTCTGTTTTGTGGTTCCATTTTTTTTTTTTAAACCAAAATGTTTTTGATAAAAACCCTTTAAAATGTTTTGCCAGCACAAATCTTTATAGGCTATATAGGTGTGGCACAGAGAAAAATTATACAAAGGTAAAATTATCTTACAGTTTGTTCATTTTCTTCGGTCATATTTAGTTAACCTTTTAGAGTGACCAAACACAGCCACGCCATGGCTTTCCCAGACAACTAACTGCCTTCTCAGGCAGCTTTCTCAAAGGAGACTGGTTCAGTCTGTGTCTGTCTCTGCTCCATACTGTCTTGTCAGCAGCCTACCAGTTAAGTCTTTACTCAATCAGAATACGGTGAAGTGTCAGTGGAGGATTTATTTTTTGGTCCCTGTACTGTCCTGGGTTCAGCACCATGGACAGTACCCTAGTTCTGTATGGCCAGTCTAAAACAAGAGGCATTTGGCTGCATGTGGATTTAAGCCTAGTGGTCAGGCTATAGGTCACATGTCTTTTTGGAAGCTAGAAAAGGGGTATGTATTCCGAATACTGTATCAAAATCTAAAAAAAAAAGAAGAAGAAAAAGAAGAAACTAAATTAGTTTAAGTCTTTCTAACAATTATTGAAAACCATGTTGACCTATTTGAAGACAGAATTGAAGAAATACACGTGTTCTACTGGCTTCAGGAGAATCTCTTTTTGGTTTAAAGGCACATTGTGATGATGTTTTCTATATTTTTATGGGCTTAAGTTTCACTACACAAACAATTCTGTGGTCAGGGGTAGCTGTAAATGGTCAACCCATGCTTCTTTGCTTCTTTAGAAAGAAAATCTTGTGGTTTCATTGAAGATTAGAAAGTCTCTCTTATGCAAAGTGCTGTGCTGCATTTTAATACATGTGGAAATATCAGTTGCATTCATACTTTCTGAGTTAGACTGCCCACATTCCCTGACAGTTTAGAGGGACTCTAGTTGTGGTCATGGTAAGGGCAACAGTGGTCTCCCCTAATGTTCTCTTATATTTGTGTTTGCCTTAGAGGAATATATCATTTTCATTTTGGGTGGGGTTGTATCAAATACTTATGACTGGTTAGTGCTTTACCGGAAGCAGACAGCAGTCAGTGTTAATTTTGAGATAATTTCTGAGGTAATTTCTGTTGAGTGAGTTAAAAGTTACTATGGTTAAGGTTTCAGAATTAGGGAATTGCATCATCTAGTATTTCAGAAATATCATGAAAAACTATACTGTTGGTTTTTAATACCATGTAACTGCTTAAAAAGTGTTTTATTTTTATTTTTCTCACAAGAAAAAGGCACTGTTGTAACACATCCCTTTACAGTAGCTGTGTAGTATATCCTGCTGCTGGCATTTTGGCACTGACCGCCAGTGTAATCCCAAATATAAAGGAAAGTAAAGAAGAGTCTGGAAAAGCACAATAATCTCCCATATTTTGAATCTCCACAGAACTTTTCCTCAGCAGTATTCCTCATGACAGGGTTTTTTCGAGAATTTTTTGGTTGATGTCGTTCGACTGAGACAACGTGTCTGTCTTTCTAAGGGTCCTCAACCACTGACTCCTTCATCCCCTTCCCTGCGGTTTTCAAACTTCCCTCCTGTCAGACAGTACCCCTTTTGTTATCTCCTTTCAGTTGGTGTAAACACTTGCCACGTCTGAATGTTTTGGAACCCTTGAGGCCCTGCATGTCTAAGATGCCTTAGTGGAAACCAGAAGAGAAAAATGGAACAATATTAGTCAAGCGTAAACCTCTTAACATCTAGCCCCCCTCCCTGTCAACCATGGACCCACACAATAGCTTCTTTCTGTACCTTCTTCCAGCTCTCAAACCGCTTCTTAGACTTGCAGATCTTCACTTTGATGTTGTGCCGTTTTGCTTCTATTTGTCAGAGAGAGGGAGCCAAAGAGGAGAGAGGCATTGTAGACAGCTGTTAAAACCACCATAATTGCCTCATCTTTCAGGGGTTAGCTCTTATGGCCTTCAAGTTGATGCTGTTGTGTGTCTCTTGTCCTCTCTTTCACATGATTCTTTCTAACACTAATTTTATTTTCAGCACAGCGTAATCCATATTGTTTTGTTTTGCTGTCTGCGTTTAAACCTGCTTTTCATTTGTAACGTGGCTAGCTAGGTCCCATGTCCCAAAGTAATTTCATCAGACAAGACTTTGCCTGTATTCCACATCCTTCTTTTCATCTGAGCCTGTAGAACATTAGACAAGATTGGCAGTACAGAGGCTTCTCTGACTTTTTTTTTCAACTGTCATTGTATGCCATTAAATTCACGTGATTTTAATAAATCATCAAAGATACACCCCAACTGTAGGGACTTTTTAAATGGACTTGTGTGAAGAGCTGCTGGTGTTGTTTCGACCACTTCTCAATTGCTCCAAATCTCAAATCACTGGTTACTGTCTGATTTAAAGGAATGAAAGAATCAAAACGATGGGAAGACAACCAGTGACCGCTGGAGCTTGTCGACCCATCTGTGCGGCACACAGAAATATCGATGGCATCCTCACTGCAGACAGACACTCACTTTGTGTTTTGTGCACCCAAGCACATTCCTGACAGAGGACAGTAGGCGGATAGTGGTTACAGTGGCAGGACTGACTCAGTCTGTCTCGAGGAGCACAGATGTTACACGGTACTTTGTGTGCGTGTGTGTCTATCCATCTATGACTGTGCCTTTGTTTATCCTGACACTCACGTTACAGGAGCATTAACTTGAATATTTTCAAGGAAGAGACATATCGAGTCTCTGTTTAGCAGGAAGGGCGAACAGTCATTGTTCTACGTTAATGACTGGCTGCTATCTGGCTATTGCAAGAAAATAAGTTGCTAAGGATTTTCTCTTGGGATAAGAGTCAGCAATGAACCAGGCAGTAGTCATGATGGAATTTGGTTGGCTTATTGACTCACCGAATATAACACACTGTTTTGTCTGCATGGGTTGGTGAATCTTAGAGGTTAACACCATTGCTGCCTGTGTGCGTCTTTTGTTTGGGTTCTGTGATCGGTTTCCATGGTAATCTTAAGTCTGGGTGATGGGATATCAAAAATGTCATGTGTTACTGATCTTGTGTTTGGATCAAATATTACTCCAGCAGGATTTTTGCTGATTTTTGACGACATCACTCTCTCCATATGATATTTTATTAAATGGACAGGTGTTTTATGTTACTTTAAGATTAGTCAGAACTTCAACACAGTCTTTGATTTGAAAGGGTATATCAAATAATCACTATGGGCTCAGTGTTTAAGGGTATTTGTAGAGTCATAACCATATTTGTTTGTGGAAGAATCAGAAACCTGGTGTTAATATGGTAGAAGAAATTACATGAGCCATTTCAAACTATAAAGCTTTCATCGCCATTCTTTTGATGTTGCCACGAAGTAAACTGTAGATATTATACTCAAATATTTTGTTAATGCAGATTATTGAAGGGGAGGCAGTTGCTTTTTCAGATTAAATTATTGATCTCCATTAAACTGAGAAGAATGATACGTAGATGTGCATGTAAAGTATCTATTTGGTGCAATATTTTATTTCTTAGGATATTTGGGAATAAGAATTTTAGTTTGATCAATTTAGCAACCTGAAAAGGTGCCTCAAAGGATATATCAGTACTGCTACTCAGGTAGAATTAAGAGTAGTTTAATACTTGTGTTTTATTTCATATCTTGTAATCATAATTGTTACAAAAAAAACTACATGACTTAACCCTAAATAAGACGTAGTTATTTTCGCAAGACACAAACATCATATTGCATACATTTCAGGTAGAGCACTGTACTAAAGTTATGACATTGTAATGTGTATAATATGCATTAACACAATCTCTTCTTGGGGAGGAAAGGGCTTAAAGAAAGAAACAGCTCACATTCTTTCACACGCAGTGCATGAAAAAATATAATAACAGATGTACTTTTTTGTTAGTTTTGGACCAAAAACGTCCTCTCTAGGCCAGATGATGTGGGTGAGCGGAGGAGTCTATAAAATATTTATTAGCAGATTAGATTAGAATTTGACTAGCATCTGAAGTTATAGATTAAAGGTTGTTTTTGCTCACGATGGTGTGTTTTTTTTTCAGAGACGAAAGGAGTTCCACAGTTTACAGAGCTAATATAAATATTACTGATGTCGTATTTGCTAAATTGAATTCAGACTAGTGGTCTCGCTTCTTCAAAACCAGATATGATTTACTCTTTTCACACTGGCAAGTTGTCCTTCTGTTTAGTTATTTTTAATTTTTTTAATAAAAGATTAATTCTTGCTATATTTAGGGTTTATTAAGTACTGAAAGACTATTTCAAGGCCATGAATAAGTCATTTAATTTCTTTTTCATTTTCATCTTCTTACCCACGATGGCTACCACTGGGTAAAACTAAATATGTAATTAAATAAAATCAATAAATTCTACCTGAAGTTTTCTGACTAATTATCACTGAAATTCTTTAAAGCCATTTATTTTAATATTGCTCTTAATTTGTTTAATATTATTAGTGTAAGGCCAGGATACAATCATGTGGAGAAAAAAAAGCACATATGGCTTACTGGGTTTTGTCAGTGTCACAACCACAACATACGTCATAAAGAAGTAAAACAGCTTCTTATTTTTCATTCTTGTTGTCCTACGTGTCCGGTTCATCTGTGTCACTTTTTTTCCTCCCACTTTTGTTTTAATTCACCACTGCTCTGACTCAAGCAGTGGTGATTTAAAACAAAAGCGGCAGGCACTGTTTGAAGTTTGAGTAGAGACGGTATTATGACTTTTTCCTTAGAGGTCAAGTTGAGCCACAGGCATGATAAAGTGCACAGAGTGAAGAAGAGGGATAGGAGAGTTAAAGGAGGGAAAAGTGTTGAAATAACAAATCTGTCTTCACAGATGATTCTTTAGCACGGCACAGATCTCCTGTGAGTTTGCCACCACAACCTTTTCACCATAATTAACACGAGTCTGGTTGCACTCAAAACTTTAAAGATTTGAGTTAAACTTAAGAATAGTTTTGACTTGAATGTAAATTAGAATGTTTTCATCGTTTCAGTATTGGGTTACTGAAGGCGTGTCAGGAGATAAAACGGCAAAAAAATCCTATATTATCTTTGTATTTCAAGTTTTCCTAAAACCATCATGATCTTAACAGGTCTTTATTATAAATCCCGTGCCGTCTTAGAGAATCTAGTGGTTCTCCACCCTTAGGCTTAACCTTAACCTCCACCACCTGGCTGTTTACACCATTCTGCCACTTTCCCTGTGATTAAATCCACTGAGCAAGAGATCTGAGAAATGTAAGTCATTTCCTTGCAGCCAAAAAGGCAAGGGGGGATCTTTAAGAAAGTGAATGCAGGCTTTGATTAAGAATGTTATTGTAAAGAAATATGTCTTCAAACAGCGTAGAAAGACTGCAGTTGAGAGAAACATAGAAGGTCTTGACCAAGGTCTCTATGTGCCCTTTGACCTCACTGGTAATTTGTTTTTCTTAAAACAGATTGGTGAAATGTTCCGCACATTGAAGCAACGACCCGAAGTGTAAATGTTCAAAACTGTTTTTTTTCTCTCTGTTTCAATCTGGTTGTTAACCCTCTGGGAGATTATTGAACCATTTCCTTCCCCCTCTCCTCTTGTCCCCTTGTCTAATTTGACTCATTCGTTGCCTTACTCTCTTTTTTATTCTTTGCCCTCCCCTTTTCATCTATGACACTCCAACTACCTCAGTAGGGAAAATAGCTTTAGGTATCCCTGCATATTTATGGTTTTACTTTTGTATCTTTGCCATAGTCTCATTACAAGACTCATAGTTTGACAAATATGATTTTTTTCATGTATCATGGAGCAGCCTGTTTAAATAGCAATCTGTGAATTACCACAGTTATATATAGACTATACACAGCGGTGATAGACACCAGCCTATAAGCCTTTTGTACATTAAACACACAATGTACAAATTTATACACACAAAATTTTAAGTGGAAGGTTCATGCAGAATGCAACTCAAACCATTATTGAATGGTCTTCTATGAACGCTCGTGCCTCAACATGGTCCCAGAATACAAGGAAATATTATGAAAATGGCTTGAAAGTCATCACCACTCTACAGTTGTTTGGAAATCATAGGGTCGTCCTAAAGCTGTTTATTTTCACTGAACCACACACATGGATGTTCTCCACATAGAAGTGATGGATATGTAGCTGAAAACCCTGAAAACAATGCAAAGTGCCAATTTGGATGTGTGGAGAAATAAGTCTAATACAAGCAACCACACAAGTACAAATATAAACACACACAGCCATCATTATCTTTCCACCGGCCACTTCATTGTGTACAGCCTTTAATTTCTACTATCAGCATCAGCACGCCTGTTTGATGACCACCCCAACCAAAATCTGGAAATGAAAAAATTGTTGTTATATATTTGTATTTTCATTCGAACAAGTAAGGGAGAAAGACATCTAACATTTTTTGGATGGTGTCCTTTCTTTTGTGTTCCTGTCTGTGCTATCTTGTAGCTGTTGCACATCTGCATTGAGGGATGGGGAAACTGGCGCTGGTCAGAGCCCTTCAGTGTGGACAACGTGGGTACTCTGCTGAGGACCATACAGTATAAAGGACGCACCGCATCACTCATCATCAAGGTCGTGCAACTGAGTGGTGTTCAAAAGCAGGTACGTTCAGGTTGTGCTGATTTACTGTTCATCTTTTAGTGCCTAACAAAAAAAACTGAGAAAACAAAACACATGAAAAACAAAGGACCATGTTTTTTTCTAAAATAATCAAGAATCCCAGGATCCTTGTGAAAATCTTTTTCCAAACTTTAAAAGAAAACAGAAGGTACAAGCGGGAATGTGCTTGTTTTATTACACATGTATGTAGACCTCTGCAGTGTGACTAACAAAGCAAGCCCTTTCTCTTGTCAAAGTTAGCACCTTTTAAGCCAATCCCCCAACACTCACTCCCCTCCTCTGTTTGAATCCTATAATTGTGTAGTTGCTTAAGTAACAGCTACTATTTTCTGTTTTTTTCCATTTTTGTCATCTGTTTTGAAGCAATAAAATGTGTCCCATCACTCCACAAAAAAATCACAGGAAATGATCAACTAGATCATAAAGTAATTGGCATTGCAAAGGGGGTGAATCACATTTTGGTTTTCCACAAATAAAAGAAAAAAAATTATGTGTTGCTGAAAATGTATCAGTAAGAATCAGTTGATAGCAATGACATTTTGTTATGTAAGCAGTGTCGTGTGTCAAACACGTTCCATCGTCCAGAGAAAACAGATTTGGCCTCACAGTCCTTTGTCCATGTGTCCCAAGCTTTGATTACATCTTCTTTCCACTTATTCAATGAAACGGCGTGATCACTGGTCGCACCCGATTCTCAGCAAATAGTCTCAGTACGTCTCATCCCACTACAGAGGGAGTCAGCAGCTGCCTCTCTGAGTGTGTCCCAGCTCATGTTCTCTTTTGATGGAGCTTGGATTGTCCTGAAAAATGAAATTTCCTTCTTTTTTGTGCCACCATTGTTTTATATTGTAATATATTGTCCATGGGCCTATAGTAATGTTAATGATGACTTTTCAAATCTTTTTATGTGCCTTTGGTTTAACTGATTACCCTCAGTTAACATGGTTTTTGTGTTTTTGTTTTACCTGTCATCATAATTTGTAAACTTCAAAATGTTAATCTATCTGCTATGGCTTGGCTTGTTAACAATTATCCCATATTATTTCTCCCACAGGTAATAATCTGTGGACGGCAGGTAATGTGCAGCTACCTGACTCAGGACATTGATCTGCGAGTGGTTCAGCACTACTTGGGGCCTGACGGTCAGACAGTGGTCAGAGAACATTGCGATTGCCTGGAGGCTGGTGCCAAACTGCCTTCATACGTGCTCGAGGACGCAGAGATGACAGAGCTGTGTGTGAGGGCACGAGGAGATGAAGACTGGTCCCAGGATGTTCAGCTGGAGAAGAGGGACAAGGGTGGAAACAGCAGCTCTGTCATACAGGTAAAAATATCCAAACTGCCCTCTCTATGATCATTCATAGCCTCTGTGAATTAAAGCTTTTTCAAATCTGTATATTTGAGCAGTCCATATTGTTAAGGTACCATTGCAGGGAATAAATGTAATTATATGATATAAGAAAGTACTGCGTATACTGAGAAATGGAAAAACATGTGTATAAACTTCTGTAGTTCTGTTGCACACATACATGTCTAAATGGAATTTGATAAATGAGCTGGCCAGCAATAACAGATAGATACACACATTGCACACACCAGCACTCACAACTGGCTCTCAGTCTACGCACATTTGGAGCTGGTGATTGGACCACCAACTGTGACCGGATCCTCTTCTTCTGGGTGGCCGCAGATGCCGAGCTTCCTTACTGCTACTCACTGTTAGTGAACAGATTGAGATCTTCCCCTCAGATAGACTTACAAAGGCCCCTCCCACCCATAACCTGACCATGTTGAGAGGTAGATAATACAGTTTATTCTCTTTCATAACAACACAAACCATCGACAGGAAACACTAGCTGATATGTGGGCTCAGGCAGAGGCTATGAAGACCCTTTCGCGCCACTAGATTGCAGCTAGCTCCACTGTTTCTGTTCTCATTCTTTAATTTTGTTGTTTTGCTTTAGTTTGTATTTCTTTTCTTACTATTCTATTCTATTCATACCATGGTGTTAACAGCTAGCCATTCTGCCATACCCACTTCAGCATTTAGGTCTAAAAATCCTTTGACTCCACTCCAAACTTTGCCGTTATCTCCTTTGCTTATATGAGCCATTGACTGTACATATGGAGGGTTGGCTCAGAAGCTGCTTGGACTAGTAGCTTGCTCTTTTGATGTTTCTATCTCTATGTTGTTTTCTTTCAGGTTAATTCTCCTGTTTCCTGTTTTTCTTTTACTCTCGACCACACCATGAACCACTCATCTGTCTTATAGTTATCAAGTACTCCTCTTTTTTTAACTTTATCTCATGGCATCAAGCCTGTCCACCTGTCTTATTCTCCAGTTCCTCCCCTGTCAATGTCTCTCTCATTTCTCATCTGTCCGCTGTATGTGTCAGTAATCCATCTGAAATAACCCTTCTTCCTTATCTCATTTTCTCCTCCACATTCCTTATGTACCACAAGTATTTTTATTTATTTATTAGCTTTTGTCCTTTACTTTTGAGAGAGCACAGGAGGTTGCAATGACCGTATCCTAGTGATGAATCTAGTTATTCTGTTATATCACAATTGAACATTTTGCCTGCCTTTGCTCCACTCTTCTGTCCTAAGAAATATGAAGTCCCCTTTCTGTCATAAACCGGAATACTTGTAAAGTGTCTTGGCATCTGAAAACGTTAATGAGGAGTAAGGAATAAATGGGACAAACTCCAGCAGCACATAAAGAGTGCTCAGTCTTTGGTGGGCACATTCTCAGCCTTTAAATCTTACTAATATTTTACTGCCTGTCATGACCCGTTATCTGGCACTGACAGTTGTCAGTCCCCTCAGCCTTAATGTTGTGTTGCAGTGCATTGAGGGGGGGATTTTACTACTGGAAGAAGCCAAGAAACAATGATTTTAAGACAAAACATGATAATACAATACTGATGCAGGCTATAAAGATGGAGACAGCAAAAGCATTTAATCTGTCAGATATCCATATTTTATATTGTGACCACGAACAAAAACAAGTTGTCCTTTGATGTCTGTGATCAGTATTAGCTTGTTTCAATTATGATACGATGTATTAGAGGTATTAAAATACCATGTTTTCCAAAGTGGTATATAGCTACTCCAACAAATGATTTGATCAACTGTTTAATTTATTAAATGTGAAATCAGTGAACTGGTTTGTGTCCTTTTAGATGGCCTGTTCCAGTGGTTCTTTGCTCTATGCCTGGTGTACTCTCATCACTATTGAACCTGATTCTCAGATGCAACAGAGATTGGTAAGTAGTATACAAGCAGAACATTTTTTGAATTTGCAGTCATTCCTTCCACATAGTTTCAATCCTGAAACCCCCAATCCAAACTGTACTTTACTCCTTTTGAGTACATTTTTACATTTTTGAGGTAACAAGGAAATTATTTTGGTCACTACAAAAAAGAAAACATTTGAATTTCATTTGCACATCAAATTAATTTCATAGTAAACCAACTCTAATGTCAGATTATTAGAAGTTTATTTTACAAAGTTTATTTCATTATGCTATTAACAGGGAACAAAAGTTATGATAATAATCAAATCATTCAACAGAACTACGACAAAAAGAACAGTTGAATGAATGATAGATGAATGATGATAAATGAATGATGAATGAATGATAAATGATATAATTCATTCAACTGTTCTTTTTGTCGTAGTTCTGCTCTACCAGAGTTTGTCAGTATGTGTAAAATTGTGTTTCTATTTCAGGTGGTTTTCAGTCCACTGTTTGTTTTGAGGAGCCACTTGCCAGACCCACTAATTGTCCACATTGAAAAAAGGAGCCTCGGGTTAAGAGAAAGCCAGCTCATACACGGAAAGGGGAATGAGGAACCTCTTTGTAACACTGAGGCTGACCTTACCCACCATCTCACTTTCCAGGCCAGGTAAACAATAAACCCTTTCAGAATTAAAGCATAAAGCTCTCCATTTTGATTGTGAATGTGATTGTGTAGTTCAGTTCGTACATACCCCAATGAACCCATTGATTTAAAACGATTATTTAGAAAATAACTATGGTACTTGAGAGGCAAGGTAAATCTTCTTTTTCAGTATGTACAAACAAGCCTCTAAATGACCTAAGGCAACATTCTGCACATTTTATGATTCCAGTATATTAGCTCATCTGTCAAACACTCAAAATCAAACAATTCCCCCTTACTAACAGGGAACTTACTCTTTTTTCCATCCTCTGTATGTAGTTTCTTGCAAATAAGGCATATTTATTGGACAACATTTTTTCACTGTACTAAATAATTGGCAGCTAGCTCAGACATCTTTATGGCAAACAGTAATTCTGGTCTTATGTAATGGGATGTTGGTACCTATACCAAGCGGAAAAAAACAGGAAAAACGCTCATTTAAGACATTCTCACACTGTATTTTAGTTTTTCTGATCTATTGATGAAGACATGATTCATGGGAATCTGCACACATTTCAGGAAAGCTGTAAGCTGTCTTGGCAGCAGCTGAGACTCAACTCTTACTCCCAACATGTCAGGTTGGGCCATGGCTACACCTCATTTAGATATATGCTCTAACAGAGAACAGCTGTGTGTGTGAGTGGATCAGTGAATGAGAAAAGAATCCAATGTATGATTGCACTCTTTTGCATGTGCATAGTGTGTGCGCGTGCACTATATCTGCGTGTGGTCTCTGCCTTTGTGTTGCTTAGCTAAATGCTAGTTGTAGTGTTGCCTTTATGACCAGTTTGTCATTTGCATCGCAAAACTTGTTGATCTGTCATAGTCAGTGTGTGTTTAAGCACATTTAGGGGGAAATTCTTGATGCAAAAAACACCCCATCAAGGTTCAAGGAATTTTCTATTGTCCCTGAGGGGTAGTTTGCTTTAAATCACTACACAATTACACAACTGGCTAAACAAAACATAATAAAATAACAAAACAAGACAAAACCAAACAAAAATAGCAGCATGGGGCAGTGATAGATAAAGTAATTCGACTTAACCAGAGCAATAGCAGCAGAGACAAAGGTGTATTTAAATCTATTTGTCCTGCAATTTGGCAGAACACACCTCCACCCTGATGGAAGCAGCAAAAACTCATGAGCCAGAGGGTGGTTCTGATCTGCCAGGACCGAATGGGCCTTGAAAAGAACTCTTGACTGATACAGTGCAGAGAGATAATTTAGATTAATCCCTCCAATTTCACCACATTGTTATATAATTCCCTATTGTCTCTTTTTATTTTTTTAAGAGGAAGGGAACCATACCAACAAATAACATTAAGTCTACGACATTAAAAATGCAAGCGCTGATAAGCTTTCTTACACACATGAACCTCAAAACACAGCATCTTGTCCAAGTGAGTGCCGAGGTATTTAGTTACTTAGTTATAGTTATCAACTATCGCCACAGCTTGAACTGAATTACAAACATTTTTACTTTAAATAATGTACTCTGTTATGTTCAAATAACATGACTAGTAAATGCTTGATTGTCAAAGTATGAGCTATAGGATAATTTGTTAGCAAACTACTGTATTGTATATGCAATTGAGATTGTATTTGTTATTACCTGTAATGCTTGTAACAGAAATCACTGTTTTACTGTTTTCTGTTTAGATATCTTGTGACAAAGTTTGTTTTGATTTCAGCTGCCGTAAAGGAACCACATAGGTCATGCAGTGACTGGGAATGTATGGGGCCCCTGTTGTATAGATAAATCATTTCACAAGTGCAAAAAACAAGCACAGAAACAACCAAGTGTCTTGTCTTTCGAGACTGCAACCACAGTGCTCCTTGTATTTACAATCCGTTCCCTGTCTAAAGTGATTCAAACCACACAGACTTGCATATCGTCTCTCTTGTCCCCCCAGCTCAATCCATCCCTCATCTGTCTCCATCCACACAAACACACACTACAAGCCACAACTTTAAACATATACACATGCATACAGACGCAAACCAACACCAAACCTTTTGGATAGATCTAGTTTTGAATGTTCACTGGTCAACAGCTCATCTTTCCTTCCTGTAATTATACATACTTGTGGGTTTTAATAGACGAGGTAAAGAGCAAAGTTGCGGTCTGTGACACAGGAGACACAGACTAGTCTAAACCAGAGCTCTTGTGTCCTGCTCTCCTCATACTGGTCACCAAATAAAAAATGTGAAGGTTACCATCAGAAGCCCTTTTAGTTTCCCAGTTTGGGGACTGCTCTTAATGAAAGTCTTCCTGTCAACACCTTGTCCTATTTATTCTTCTTGCCCCAGATCCATAAGCAATAGCCCCTTTATTCCCTTTATAGCACAATGGGCTCTATTAATAAACGGCTGCATAGGGGTAAGGGGGTGTTTTACTCTAACCAGGCGGAACTGGATGCAGCCAAGACAGAGATATAATTACATTGTTTGAAAAAAAAATCTTCGTACAGACTTATAATTGACCAGTGTCTGGGACTTAGGTAACTGTTAGCATTCATTTACTACCATATTACATTTTTCTGTGATCTTTGTCAATTATGGTTTGTAAAGTAAGACTGCATGTCATGAAGAGAACCGTAACAAAAGGCAGATTCAAGCAAGTTAAGGATGAAAGTGGACTTTAGCCGGAGCTCACTTAACTGTATTAAAAAGAACAATGAGAGCAGTCAGCTGCTGTCAAAGATGTCTTGTTTTATATTTAAACAAAAAAGCATTGTTTAAAATATTTTGGGATGAAATAAGTAAACATGTTTTCAAGACAGATTTATTAAAAACACACACACACAACCACTGTTTTTAGCTCTCATTTCATGTGATGTGTTCTTACATTCTCCTCAAGACAAGATCATTGAAATCAATTTGTGCTTTAACCTCAGGGAGGATGAAGATGCTTCGCAGTGTGCTGTGCCCATCTCCACCAGTCTTATCAAGCAGATAGTGAATAAGACTGGAAATGAGGACAACCCGGAGCATATCCTGGCTGATTTTTATGGTACCAAGACTGCTACGGATGTACCATGGCCTTATATCACCAAAGATGCCGACAGGTACTGAAGCACTACTTTAAATTATTATGGTTTAGCAAATATATTGACTGGAGACAATTATAAAGGTCAATTGGATACAAATCTAGAATATTGTAGTGTTGTTAAACTATGATCAAATCTGAGATCAGTAATTATTTTAGCTATATATTATTAGTCATTTGTTTTTCGTAATACAGTTTTCATCAACCCCCCAACAACTGTTTTTTTCTAATAGTAAGATACTTAAAGTATTTTTCCTCAGTTGTGCAAGAAAACGTTTTATGGGGATGCTTGTTTTTATTGCTCACATAATAAAACAGTTAACTGCAGAGACAATGTAGAGCCACACATCAGACATTAGCACTAATCCCACTGGTGTCCTTGCAGACTGAAGATCTGGGCTGTCATTCGTCTATATTCCAACTCAGTGGGGCAAAAAAGTATTTAGTCAACCACTGATTGTGCAAGTTCTCCTCAGAAATATGAGAGAGGTCTGTATGAGAGAAATCACATTTTAGGATTTTAAAAGACTTTATTTGTAAATTATGGTGGAAAATAATTATTTGGTTACCCTAAAAAAAGCACAGTTTCTGTGTCTCACAGACCTGTAATTTCTTTAAGAAACCCCTCTGTCCTCCACTCCTTATCTGTATAAAAGACACCTGCCCACAGGCTTCAACAGTCACACTTCAAACTGTCTGAGTTAGTTGGCAAGACCAAAGAGCTGTCCTAGAACAGCAGGAAGACAATTGTAGACCAGTGCAAAGCTGGAAAGAGAGAATCCACAAAAGGCAAGTAGGTTGGTGGGAATAAATCAACTGTGAAAGCAACTGTAAAAAAAAACAAAAATTAAGACATACAAGACCGTTGATAATCTCCACAGCTACTCTGAGGCATGGGGGTGGAAAGATCATGCCTTGGGGCTGTTTACCTGTAAAGGGGACGGGACGACTTATCTGTGTTAAAGGAAGAATTAACAGGACCAGTGAGGGCATTGAAGATGGAATGGTGATGGGTCTTCCAGCATGGCAATGATCCTGAACAAACCGCTCAGGCTACAAAAGGAGTGGCTCCCTGGAGTGGCCTAACCAGTCTCCAGTCATCAACCCCATAGAAAATTTGCAGAGGGAGTTGAAAGTCTGTGTTGTCCAGTGACAGCCCCAAAACGTCACTGCTCAAGAGGAAATCTGCATGGAGGAATAGGCCAAAATACCAGTTACAGTGTTTGCAAACCTGGAGAAGACTTGTAGGAAATGTTTAACCTTTGTCTTTAGCTATGGTTATGTAACAAGTATTAAGTTGAACTTTTGTTATTGACCAAATTACTTATTTTCTACAATCATTTACTAATTGTTTAAAAATCCTACAAGTGATTTCATGGATTTTTTTTCTCATTTTGCCTCTCATAGTTGAAGTGTATCTATGAGAAATGCAGACCTCCCATCTTTGTAGGAGAACTTGCACAATCAGTGGCTGACTAAATACTTTTTGCCCCACTGTACATATGTGGTTGAGTGATGAGTTTACATATACAGGCAGAACTCGCTCGCTAAGCCGTCCACAAATGTCACTCTGGGATTCATCTTTTGTCACAAAGCAATCACATCTTGATGGCAGCGATAGAAGATGCAGCCACATGTTTCCCAGCAGACCCAAAGTTAGAGTCCTAGTGGTTCTAAATGAGCCTATTGTTGCCTTAGTTTTTTACAGCGCATACACACTCAAAACACTGTATACATTCCACCATACACATGGTTCACCTTTATATAATTCACTCTTTGCTTCTTCGGGACCACAGAGTGAGCCCAAAGCCAAAGCATCCGACAGCTGAAGGTGGTAATGGTCTAAAACCCAAAAAACTGCTATTTTCTATGGCATCAGGAGATGTTTTAACCTGAAAAACTATCACAGAATTAATTGCACTGATCGCTATACCTAAACACATTTAGAACGTGGACTATAATTTAAAACTACAGTTTAAAACATTTTTTGTTAATGACGGTTATAGTGTGTTGGAGAGTGTTTTCTGTTTCTGTGGTATGATTGACAATACCAAACTAAAGAGTGTGTGAATATTGTGTCTCGAAGGGGTAAAGGAAGTTCAAAGGAGTGAATGTAATTTTCTTCCTCTGTTGGGTTTTTAATGACAATGAGTTACCTCCACAATCATTAAACAAACATCTTGTAGTGGTTGTAGAAATGTGTGTATGTGCATACTGAGTGCTGCAGCACTTAACATGCTCACAGTTCAAACCCTGAAACTCCATAGTTGGTGGGTTTTGACAGAAGCTATTGAATCCATTTCTTTCAATTACCTTCTTGTGAGCTGTGTAATATGATTTATGAGTCCTTACTTTGCTGTCCTCAGCCTCAAGGTCAGCGCCTTTTTTAACCACATGTTCTTGACATAAACATCAGTAAGTGGTAGAAAAAAGCTGTTCCCAGTTTTAGTCCCATGTCCCAGTAAAGAATCATTGAGGGTTGTGACAAGTTTGAGTTGGCATGTTGGTAGCTTAAGCCAAGTCCAGGTGGCCTTGTGGGAAAGGGAGGATTGGGTCCTCTTTGAAGGCTTTGAACATTGAAATCTGACCAAAAAAAAAATGTTTCTTTGCTTCTCCTCTGGATCCCAGCTCTGTTTAGAGCTGACGAGACCATGATTACTTTGAAATGACTTGTCACTGAATATGTGGAAAAATGGTGTTTCTCTCTCTCTGCCTTTTTGTTTGTGCCTCTTTATACCCATGTTTAATCCCAGATGCCCTGTCAGCTGTTCCTTGAATCTGTTTGGATTGCATAACTTGCTGGAGCGGCATTTTTTGTTATCTTTGTTTAGTCTATGTAACTTCTGTTAGTGCCTAAGTGGTGTTTCAGGGAAATAATTGTTTGTTTATAAGAGACACGTTTTAATTATTTTTAAAAGTCATGTTCAGTATATTTTTTAATACATAAGAAATTTTCCATCAACAGACTTAAAAATATATATTTAATCCTGGTGATTGGTCAAAAAGTCATCTTTTAACCCAGATGTTCTGATAATAATGGTTGTATGTAGTTAAGAAATTTAAATCACCATTTATGTCCTTCTGTGTATACATAATGATAGAAAATATGTCCAGAGGGAAGTGTTATATTACTTGTATTTTAAAGTGAATGCTGTAAAATAGAATTAGAATGGTGTTTACATCCTTCTTTACAGCCTTACATCCCTCAAAGTTTGTTGCCTCACAACCTGTTTATGTGACAGTTATTTCTGTTTATGCCATACTGGCTAAATTTTATTATTAAGGCACTACCTTTGGGTTCTTTTTCAATCTAAGTTTGTATGTATAAAGTAAAAAAAACTAATAAAAGACAGCGATTTAAATATTTGAATCCCCCCCAACAGGTCAGTGCTAGATCCTCTAGCCCAGTGGGACAGTCCTATGCAGGTGAAGTTATCCCGCTGGAAGGCTGGTCTTAACACACTGCTGGTGGAGTTACTCCCGTGGGCCCTCCTGGCTAATGGCTCTCAATGGGACCTCTGGCTTTTCGAGGGTGAAACAATCATACAGCAGATACCCGCTGGCAAGGTTATTGTACCACCCAACTTCAAGGTAGGGTGTATTATAAACATTTGTACCCTGGTTTCAAAAACCTATTGAGATAAATAACTTGATGTTTCAGTCAAAACAGTGTTTGTTCTCCTTTTTTTTTTGTTCAACTTAAACCTTTTTCCTCCACTTGTGACAAACAAACCTATAGATTTCACAGTCTAAAAGCTCACCAAAATTATGTTAGCAAAAAAAAAAAAGGGTGAAAATTTTTGCTCTCGAAAAAAAAGTGTATTTTTCCTTTAAAAGTAATTGCGATTCTGAAAGTAATCAAATACTGTATACTTGCCAAAATCTTTGTCACTATGTCTCTGTTACATTTTACTAAAAACAGATATACTTTAACTTTCCATTGGGACCTCAGTGTCTTTTCATGACATCACAGTCATTATTATAAAGCCCTTTTCTAATTTCAGTCTGAAATGAGAAAAGCTCAAAACCTGATATAATTCCCCAGAGTTTCATGACAACAGTATTTCCTGCCTAAGCCAAGCTTTGTAACAGTATACAAAAGACATATCTTCTTTGCTTGCTCCTGAGATCAGAAGAGGTAGTCTGCAGCTGGTTTTCCCCTGTCATGCATTACGCACAAATACACAGATTTCACTGTCACTAACTCAGAGTTAAGCCATAAGGGAGTGTATCAAAGAGAAAGTGCTAATAAAATTAAGCACAAAGGAACAAAACAAAAAGTTGTAAATGTGTAGTCGCCTGTGAAATAGAAACAAATAAAGCATTGTTTCCATAGCACCCTGTTATTTTTCATGGCCAACAACAAGGAAGAAGACAGACTCAGCTGCAGCTCACTGGCTAGATCGGTTTAATAGGAGAAAGCTGGTGTTTTGATCGGCATGTTTCATTGTGCTGTGGACCCAGATGCACAGTCACTGAGACATTTAAGCATTTGTTGGGTACTTAAATCATAGCATGCAAACATAGCTTGGGGCTATAGATCTTATATTGCTATTATTTGTTGTCTGACTTGACTGATGATTAACATTTCCCCACCATCAAGGAAGCCTTCCAGATCGGTATCTACTGGGCCCAAACCAACACTGTTCACAAGTCAACGGCGTTGAAGCTAGTTCATGACCTTACTTCTCCTCGATGGAAGGAAGGATCCAGCTCAGTGGTGGTCACTCTCGATGAAGAGGGATATGTAGAGGTCGACATTACCATAGGAGCTTTCCCTGGAAAACAGAAGGTGCGCTTAGCTATTTCATAATAAACAGTATGCCCTGCCTATTGACTGTGAGGTAAATTTGTTGCAATAGATTAAGGTTACATTGTGGATTTCTGCCATCCCTGTCACCAGTGTTTTCTACAGCAAGGTTAGGAAGTACTTATACTTAAAAATAACATGAGAGATCACCAGTCAAGCAATGCATTATAAAGCAACAAGGATATTGATAGATATGGGTATTATCCAATTGTTTTTTTGTTTTTTTAAATGTGATGCTTTACTCATTGATGATAGTTGATTCTCTTTTTCCTCCCGTGTAGCTTAGTCAATTCTGTGTGTCATCTGTGGTGAGACACGGAATCCAGATCCTACAGATAGAGGATAGAACAATTCTTGTCAACAACACTCCTTACACCATTCACTACAGACCCCTGCTGACTGACCATTCACTTGGGAGTGAGGACCAGGTACAGTGCATCATATTTTCATTTTCAAGCTGCCAAGCACACAAAAAGAATTGCTCAAAAACTGCTCCTTCGATATACTATCAACATTGCTGATTTGACACATCAAAGCATAATGATTAGGTATAAGATTCTACAAATTGTACACAACTTTGCAGCCTCTAAGCCCGTACCCAAAACTTTGCATGTCCAATATATTCCTAATGCACACACACTTGTCTATCCCAGCACACGCTCATCACAGAGATGTTGCAATCCATTTTCCATCAGATCATGCTCCCCCCTTCCACTGCTCTCACCATGTGGGAATGGCACTTCATAAGGACATTAGACAAACACCCAGAATTGGAAGCAGGTTTCCTCTCTTGCTTTCATCTGTTGCTTGTCCCCAAAGAGCACAACAGTGTTGTGATGTCATTTAACAAGCCTTCAGATCCCCTTATAGAATAATGGCAAAGCTCACCAGTTGCCTCTAAAAAAAAAGAGCTTTAAAAAATCTAAAGAGCAAGCAATGGGCTTAACAATAACACAGACCACAAACAAGGCTTGGAATGTCTTTCTAGTTGCTCTATTCATCATGCTTAGAAGCTAATCCCTGTAGTCTACTACTCAGTCCTCATTGGCTGCTAAACCAACACAGCAGGACTTCTCTGCTACCAATTTAACACTAAGCTCAGTGGGAGACAGAATAAAGTAAAATAACAATGCGGTTTTACAATATATCTTTGGTTGTAAACAGTTACATCTTCTCTATGCTCCGTCTTTCTTTTCCTCTTGGCCCTCATGTCGCATCTCATATCCTCTTTTCCAATCTAACTTTTCTCTCATTTTTGCCAATAAATTCTCCTCACCTTCAGCCAGTCTCTCTTTTTTCTATCAAATCTCTTGTGTTTTGTATGTTTCTTCTTCCACCAAATACAAAATGTTTTTATAGAACATTTTTGCATTTTATCTCTAAAAAATTTAGTCTACATTTTCATTGCTTTTTATGCTTTCTTCTCACCAGGCCTGTCAGATACTGGAGAGCACTGTGTTCACCCTCCCTCCCTCTAATAAGTTATCTCTGGCCAAGCCATATTCTGTGCCATGCTGGGACCTCCTCCAAGCCAGTGTCCAGGAGAAGGTGGAGTTCCCATTGCCACTCAGACACATGCTTTTCAGCTCATTTCCAAAGCCTGATGTTGGACTTGGAACCACAGCCTGGAGCCTCCCTGCTCCCATCCGCACAGACTTCCCTAGACAGAGTGTGTCAGTCCCTGGGGATAAGGACTCAGGGGGTGGCCTCTGCAGCAGGTGGGTAACATTTGTGGTTTGCTGGATGTGACAGTCCATTTACAGTCAGCCACCAAACCCTGGCTGACTCTGGACACAAAGCCAGGAATCACTGCAGCTAGTCACACTTAGTTAAACACTGGATATGAAGCAGAAAAAGAAATACTCTCAACATTTCCACTGTCAGATTTTCTACTTGTGTAATTGATCTTTTTCTCTTGTCTGCCTTTTTTCTAGCTTCTTTCCCTTTATTTAATCTCTTCTCACCCTCAAATAGGGTAGTTAAATCAAATTAGTTTCAGCAATAGTTGCACTATGTAGAACAATGATCATGTGCTTTTTGCAGATTTGCCCTTGTTTTGTTGTTTTCATTGGTCAATATCACTCTGCTTTTCATCACTGTTGAATGTTTTCTGTACTTACAATGAAGGAAAACAGACACAGAGTAGTATGTGTTTCTTTCTGGCCTCAGTTAGTCTTCTGACCATTGCTATATCTTACAAATTTGCGATGAACATAGCAGGATGGGTGTGTAAACTGCATGTGGTTAGAAGGCATTTTGACAGTTGATTTATGGGTTTGTTTATTCACATTTTAATTTGTGTTTTGCAGAGCCATAGTGCTGACATTTCAGGAACACCTTGGGGTGACATACATCACCCTAAACGAAGACCCATGTCCTCGCATGCTGATCCACAACAAGTGCCCTGTCCCATTGTTGCTGAAAGAAAATATCAAAGGTTGGAAGGATTAGTTGAGTCGGCCTCTTTTCAGCCCATGTCTTGTATGCTGTCATGTTTTTGATCTTTTTCTCCGACAGTAAGCATTTTTCTGTGATACCTTTTTATAGAAACCCCAAAGACTGAGGTGTACTGCCGTCCTCTGCCTGCTAACTCTTCCCTGCACCATGAGCTATATTACCACTTTTCCACTTTCCCTGAGTGCAAGCAGAAAGAAATGTTGCCCACAGTCCTGCTGAAAACTACTTCAGATGAAAGCACCACTGACTGGACGGACCCCATAGATATCAATTGCCTTGGAACTCAGGTAAAAGTGAGTGTGTTCTGTGCTCACATGGAAGCACCAAAGTGGAAACTCACATCTGTTCTTGTCATTTTAACATATACAGTGGTTGTGAATTTAAGCGCTATCAACACACAATCAAAAACTTGACATCACAGAAAACAAAACAACACCCATAACAGCTAGATGGAGCCAGAGATCACTATGTTTTAGTGGGTTCTATCAATGTGTTGAATTACCTCAATAATAATAACCAGAGACATTATGATTGAAAGCCTTTAACCCCAAAAGTGAAGACTGTATTCAGAACACAAGTTTTGTCTGTTATAATAACCTTTTGGGAATCAAAATAAGGTTTGCCTGGTCTCGATTCAATGCAGTTTGTTTAGTCTGTGTTCAGATGCATGTGCGTGTCTATTGGAGTTTAGCGACCTTATGCTTTTTGTCTGGTCAGTGTTGTTGTGTGGGGTTAACAAAATGTTAAGGAGCAATAAGTGTAACGTTTGGTGTTGTGTCTAGGGAGTAGGGAGCTAGGGTTGAAGCAGAGGCTCTATTTCTCTGGTTACTGCAAGGTCTGGGTCTCACCAGATTGGCAGGGGGCGAGGGTCAAAGGCTACACTTGTTTTGACTGCACAAAGAAGCACACAACAGTGATCTGTTTCCTTTTGCCATATGAGTGTCTAAACCTGGAGAAAGCAGGTTAAAGTGGCACATTTGTAACCATCACAGAGACCAGCGTAAGAGTACTGACCACAGCTATGACAATAAAGTTACCCCTTAAAAGTTGATTTAAGGTGAAAATGTTCTGATTAGGCCCTCCATTCAAAGAGATTTATTTCTGTTGATCAGGTGGTGTTCCTTCCGGGCTTTGGCTGTCTCTACATAGAAGTGATGCTTCAGAGGGGCACCCTTGTTCTGTCCTTGGCACCAGAGGGAAGCATGGATGCCGTAATCAACCAACACATCAGGTATTTGTCCACAGGCAGTGGTTTTATTGAGGCTGTTCAGTGCTCCCTCTTTGCTCCTTTCAGGCCCAAGAGATTAAGAGCCTTTTTTTCTCCATACTTCAAGGTATCCACCATGTGTTTTTTTATTGAATTATCTTTGATTTGCTTTACGATCACTGTTTATATGACTGTTTTCACATGTTGCTATACTACACACGCTAAGAAGCAGGCATCATTTTCTCCACAGGGGGGCAATAAAACCTTCTGTTGTCATGACTGAACTAGTTGTGCAGTAGAACACAGTATTGCAACTTTATTCCATTACATCAACACATATCCGCTGTGTCATTTTGGCAAAACAGGATATTAATATAATGGCTTGTTTTTCTAAAGTAAATAAATTACCTCAGACAGTAATCTTTGTTCATGTTCTGGAATAGAATTCATGAAACACAATCCCAAAATGAATGAGTATGGTCTTATATTATTTTCTACAAATAATCAGTCATCATACACATGGTTTCTTGAAAGTTTTGTGTTATATGAGTTGGAAATGTTTGCTTGTACAGAAAAAGGGCAATAGTTACAGTTACATATTTAACCGTGGCTGTATTTTCATATGTGAAATCCACACTTAGTTTTGGCTCTCATTGTTGTTCAGGTTTTCTGTTGCTATAATGATTTTATTTTTGTTTTGTCCCAAGGTCCTCCAATTTGTCGTTCAGAGTCCTCCTGAGTGAAGCCAGCGTGGTGTTAAGTGATGATATTACCAATCCCACCGGGTCTGTGGAGCTGTTAAGACTAACATTAACCAAGACGTTCCTCTGCTTGGGTCCTGCACCCACCCTCCTTGCCCATGAGCTGCCAGGTGACTCTGCTGATGGGGCAGCATCTGTGTCAGTCCTGATGTCTGACGCGTCTCAGATCGAGGTCTACTGCTCCAGTCTGCAAGTGGACAACCAGCTGTATAACCGGGCGAGCTTCCACTTTCCTGTTCTGCTGTGCCAAGATCAAAGAGGAGGGGTTGAACCTGAGGATCTGTGGAGCATTGACAGCAATCCCACCGAGTCCCCCGAAGCTTTGGAGGGGTTCAAACGCTCCTGTTTTCTGCAGATGAGGATGACCTTGGCTGGGGACAGATGCACCGTGGAGGAGGTTAAATCCATTGCTTCATCTTTTTGATTACACTTTCATGTTCTCACTTGGCCCTCTTAGTGTTCATGACACACACTTCAGCTGGCAACAGTACAGTGACACAATCAGCACAATCTGCACTCAACCAGTGAGAAAGTAATGTAATGCAAGCAGCAACATAGCAACCGCTTTGTAATTTCCAGCCAGTAATTTCACAACATTCCAAAATGAAGCTGCTATACTGTGCGAGGAAAAGAGTTTTAGTTGTCTTTACAGCTTGATCGATTTGTGAATTGTTTTTAAAGATTTACAGCAAAGTATCATAGTTGAGCTTTTAAAAGAAAAAGCAGGAGAGCTAACTCAGCTAAAATCAAAGTAATAACATGAAACTGTATTTGTCCAAATCTCTCTATTTACTCTCTAAACATTTGTCAAGTGCTCTATCTTTGAACCTCTCTGTCTGCTTTCACCTAGGTTGCTTTTAGGCTTCAGCCTGCCAGAGTCTACCTTGAAGACACTTTTGTGTACTACATCAAGACCCTGTTCTACACCTACATTCCCGACAGGGCTGTTACTTCTACCGAGTCCAAAAGTTGCAAAGTGCCTGAAGAAACTCCCTTTCTGCCTGAACAGGTGCCCACTTTAGTTTTTATCTATCTCACATTGTCATTGTCCTTATAGCCACATCACAGAATGCCTAGTGTTTCCTTTCTTAGCTAATTTATGTAACAGCACTGTGTGTGCTTCTAGGGATAGGGATAGAGAAATTGATCAATCCTATTTCCAGATATGGCAGTCAATGATTTTATACGATCACTTTGTTGTTATCCAGGTTCTTCAGTCGGTGCAGGCATTGGTCCACCCTGTGCGCCTACAAAGGATCACCATCCAGCCTATCAACCTCCTCGTCAGCATCCATGCCTCCCTAAAGCTGTACATTGCTTCAGACCACACTCCTCTGTCTTTCTCTGTGTTTGAGAGGGGGCCACTCTGCACTACAGCCAGACAGTTGGTTCATGCTCTAGCTTTGCACTATGCTGCTGGAGCCCTCTTTAGAGCTGGTAGGTACAAAATTAAATGGAGACATACAGTTTTTTGTTTAATTTATACCCCACCTATGTCAAGCTGTTAATGAGGTACACTTTTTCCTTTACTTTCCCACCGCTCAATATCTGATGTCAATAGTAACATAACTCTAACAATAGCCCTAACAATCATAAACCCAAAGCAAACATTGTCAGAAAAAAAACAATGTTTTAAAAAAACATGTGATAGATTCTCACATTTTGTCCTTACTAAGACTGGAGTTGAGATAGCACCCTGGAGTCTACTTGCTTCATGGAAGAAAGTGCAGGAAAATGGCAGAGCTATAAGAAGCTAATACTATACCACAAAAGGGCTGAGGAAGATTTACATCCACTGTCATAAGTTACAATTTCATCATAAGGTCTGACTCTGTACTTAGTTTAAAGGTGGATTTTTATTGTTTATCTGTGAATGGCCACCAAGTCCAAGCTGCGCTTTCGGCCCGTGAGACAGCTCTGTATGTTGTCCTGCTGTCTGCTCAGAGCTTCCCACACATGGTCTGATTTAACCCCGTCATTTTCACATCAGAAATCACCTTTCTCGCCAGACAATTCCTTCCCGCTGTCCCTCGTTAGAGCCTTCAGTGCTGCTCGTATGTCAACACGTCACCTCACCACCGGCTCCTTTAGCTGAGTCATCATGGATACTGCGGCTCTGGGAAGTGCTGTATTTTGGGGCTGATTAACATGAGAACATTCTGATAACACATTACATCCATAAACCCATGCACGCTGGCACACAGAGACCTGTGTTAGTGGAATTAAAAAGTATTCACTATCCTGTACTAAAATTCTGATGTAGGCTCAGCCCTGTAAACATCATCTCCTGTTAGGACTTTAGGCTTTACTAAAACCACAACTGGAAAACCATATAAAGCAGAAACACCCACTAGTCCCCCTGGAGTTGGTTTCCTACCATTAGTGTCCATCAGCCAAGCACAAATTGACAGAGAATTAAGAGCAGAACAGATCCTGGCTTCTTTAGAAATGGCCGTTTGATTTTTGTGATCCTGTTGTCAGAGCATAAATATCAATGAGCCGTGCCATCTGAAGGGGACTCTATGGTAAAATGAGAGAGGTAAGGTTGTAGGACGTTGTAAATCTTGCTGCAGCATGTGTATGATTACAAGCAGGAGTCTGCATGTCTGTATTTGTGAGTGCATTTATGTGTGTTAAGGTTTGTGAATCTCTGCTGAGATAAGAAATTGGATCGATTAATTCAAATTGCTTTTGGCAAGACAAAACTCTGAAGCTGAGTTTGCTCAAGGGGCATGTATGGAGAGCTCTACTCAAGTCTTCCAAATGTTTATCTTTTCCTTTCTGTTGAATGGAAATCTCAGCAGTCTGAAATGTCCTGTAAGCCAGCTTTTATTAGATAATTAAGATTATTATTTTAAGGTGAATTGTGTTTAAATATTTGCTATGAGTCTGAATTTTCTGGCGATGCTGAAGTCCAAGGCACGTTTTTCTCGAAAACATGCAAAACAGTCCAAGGTAGTTGATTAAAACCAGTATTGTACTTTTAAAACACAAATCAGATCATAGATGAGCACACAGGTTGCTGTTCTGAAATGTCATTGCTGTATATAGAGCTTTTTTTACCATTGTTCCTTTGTCCCAGGTTGGGTGGTTGGATCCCTGGAGATCCTCGGTAGTCCTGCCAGCCTTGTGCGGAGCATCGGTAATGGAGTGTCAGACTTCTTCCGCTTGCCGTATGAGGGTCTGACCCGAGGCCCCGGAGCCTTTGTCAGCGGAGTGTCCAGAGGAACCACTTCTTTTGTCAAACACATCTCTAAAGGTAAGTCTTTACTCTCTTTATCTTCATCTTTGTCGGATAAAGTGTTCCAGCAGTTGGGCTCATTGGAAATGACCCCTGGCTCAGCCTTCACTCACTCAAAATTCCCAGTACTTATTTGTATATATTTAGATATGTTTTCCTGGTTGTAATCAGATTAATTTGCACCCTTGACTTTTAACTCCTTTCTTGGCCTCACTGATAAGTGGTCACAGTAAGTCTCTTGTGTGTTCAGGCACCCTGACATCCATCACTAACTTAGCCACAAGTCTGGCAAGGAACATGGACCGTCTGTCTCTTGATGAAGAGCACTACATCAGACAGGAGGAGTGGAGACGACAGCTTCCAGAGAGCCTTGGTGATGGACTGAGACAGGGATTGTCACGACTAGGCATTAGTTTGTTAGGTACGTGTTTTTTAAGCTCGATTTCAAATTATTCTGATTCGGTCATATTTTCTTCTATTTGTGGCAATGGCAAGATTGACATATTTAGTTTTACTTTTCATCAACCATTCCAAATAGGATTCCTCCAGCCTTACCATCACATTACCTAATATGTGTTATATATGTGTACTATGTGGACTCCATAAACACCAAGAGGGCAATAAAACTCAAGTCTGTCTGAAACCAACAGCTGCTTACATATTTGGGTTACAGGGGATCATGATTCCTTAGATTCACTGATGATTGCATGTAAGTCATCCATAAAATTAATGGTCGCAAATTTTCTTTAAGGGAAAAGCACATCTGTGGTTCCCATTACCCTGCAATCAATTTCAATTAATACAAAACGTAATAAACGTCCCTTTTGAATCTATAGGACCGTTTTTGTATTCGAAATATTTTACCAGTCGTCATCTTTTCTCAATAACGATTTTTTTGCTTGTCTTTTCAGGAGCAATAGCAGGCATTGTTGACCAGCCCATGCAAAACTTCCAAAGGAACTGGGAGACACAGAGGTCAGCGGGATGCCAAGCCAAGGGAGTAATCTCTGGTGTGGGAAAAGGGATTGTCGGCGTTTTTACGAAACCTATTGGAGGAGCGGCTGAACTGGTGTCCCAGACTGGCTATGGTGAGTGTTCAGCAGGGTAAAGATGGGGGGGTATCTTGGTTCAAGCTGATTTTGGAACTGTGTTGGTATTTAAACCAGTTTGCATTTTAGAGAGATATTTAGGCAAACAAATCATTTAATCTATTCAAATGTGATTGAGCATTATTTATGTGGAGCCTAATAGGTTTAAAAGATTTTGAGCTATAGTAACTCCTTCAAAAGCTTGAATAAACGTTTTTTTATGAAAAAATCAAAAATTTAAAAGTTCAAACCTAAACATTGAAGCACCTAAGCACTGATGACAGAGCAATGACTCTACATTTTGCTTTCCAATTATTTGTTCAACAGACCTCAAGCTTCATAGCTTGTATAACTTTTCCAGGAGCCAAACACCACAGTAAGGACACGTCTAAATTATAGTCAGCAAGATCACTAATGTATTACTATTGGATATGAATAAGTCCCTCCCATTTGTTATCTCAGCTCCAGGCAGTAGCTAAGTGTTTATGAAAGCAGGATCTGATACAGCTGCTGACACAGACTCTTTACCCCAACCCTAATCATGACAACTGAATGCCTGACCCTAACCACAAAACCTGACCCTCAAAAATCAAGTTAAACACGTAGGGCCCAGTATTTGGTCCCCATAAAACACGTTGGACCTCGATTGGTCCTTGTTTTTGGACCAATCGAGGGAGATAAGAGCACATACACTTAGTAACACATGCTTGAGCACTTGTACACACAGGCAGTTTAGTCCTCTGGAGTTACTTAGTGTTTTATTGGGGCTAGAAAACGGGGCTAAGGAGTGGGTCAAAGAGTGACGTGTGTTGGCTACAGCACATAAACTACCAATGAGGTGAACCACTCCGTATAAAAGCAGTGCCTCCCAACGGCCTAACTCTGATCTGCCGGACCCTCTGAGCTCAACACATTGCAACACACAAAAAACATTTTTTTAAAGACATCCAGAATTCTGCACCTGGCAGTCTCTCTGTGCTCTGGATCAGATGGTCACTTGTCAGAGTTTCTCAGGGACACTTGACCCCACACTGCCACTGTTCTGTTTATTGATGTTAGCCAGTGCACATAGATCATTCTTGTCGATTTATGTTGTCATTCTGTGACTCTTTATTTTGTTCTCTTATGAAACACATGGATGTTACAAACACCCACTCGGAGCTGCACGCAGTTTACCGCAGCAGCAACGTTATTAATGGAGCCAACTGTATTCTTTATGGTTCTGTTTGAACTACTTGATGACTTCAGTGGTTTGCTGCTGCTCTGCTGAAGGATTGGGTTTTAAAAAACTGACCTTACACTCACGGGTTATAGACTCATTTAACATACACTCACAGAATCCTATAACCATTTTAATAGAGAGTGAAATATGTAGTATAAACTCAATATACTCAAGTAAGAATGCTGTTGATGTAATACTCATAGTGTTTGTGTGTATAATCCATACCAATGTCATACCTCAATATATATGCTCTGATGTTTGTTTTTACAGGGATCCTCCATGGAGCAGGCCTGTGGCAGCTCCCTAAACAGCTCCACCTTCCCACTGAAGAAAAGTCAGCCCTGGCCTCAAACACTCACCTGAAATATGTCTGGTATGACTCCACAAGCCAATCATTCTTCCTGCCAGCCACTTTACCTTTTGCCCAGCTCCTCTTCATAAGAATAAGGCGTGTTCTCACCCCTGCCCCAGTGTTTTTATTGAGTTCTGTCCAGGATCCGAAGTTGTTTTCCTTCCCATTACCAGTCATCATTTCCATTGTTATAAAAAAAAGTTTGGAGATTTTCTTTTTCTTTTTTTTCTACTTAAGTCCAACACATGGTAGGCACCCTATCCTCCCTTGTGCTCATTGAGTCATTTCAAAAGGTTTTTCTAAGCACTAAGCCAAAACCTCAAAACGAACTGTTCTTGTTATTTAACTATGAGTCTGACCAGAGGTGCCGGAACAGTTAGACTCACTCTGTAAACATTGTACGAAGCATCAGGCATTATCTTTGGTGATAATATCAATTAACCAAAAAACTGTATCTCATGCATGCAGTGCTATCACTGGAATGCTTGGTGTCGTCTAAAAAAATATGGGAAGCCCCTGTATTCAAAAGGTTTCCACGAATTCTGAAATTCAGTTTGGTCTCTGGGACCTGGCAGTGCTGACATTACATTGACATTACATTTTTTCTTCAAAATGACCTTTTATAAAATTATAAAGTAATGCCTTGTAGTTTTCTTTCTGCAGAGCTGTCTCATTGGCATCAGAGCTCCAACAATTATTTTTACTACTACAGGTAGTCCAGACACTTGAAGGGTCAGGGTGAGAGTACTGTAACACTGAACAGACCCAAACTGTGCTTACAGTGGTTTCTTCAACATCTGCTCTGCAACACCTGCCTTCCAAAGTAAACACTGTCACAGAAATATGGCACACATATTTCCTTATTGAATGTGAGGTAATCAGAACCACACAGAGCAAATGGAAAGGCAAATTACAGGATGTATGCAGGCACAAATGACTACTCGAGGGTATATGGCTGAAGGTTGTTTATTAGGGAAGTGTATATCTGTTTGTGTGTAAGACCTCGTTCAATTTAAACTTTGAAAATTTCCATAAAATTTTTTACATTAAGATTTTATAGTATTCGCATAAATTGGTTAAATTTATAACATGCAACCATTTTGCTTGCTCTGCGTTGTGATTGCAGGAAGATGCTGCAGTCTCTGGGACGAACAGAGCTCCACATGGCCCTGGAAGTGACCATTGTGAGTGGGTCAGGTCAGGAGCATGCTGGCTGTCTGCTGCTTACCTCTGAGGTCCTATTTGTGGTCAGCCTCAGTGAGGACACACAACAGCAGGCCTTTCCCATCACAGAGGTATTCCACTTAAATGTCTCAAGAGCCAAGGGAGGAACAGGGCCTCTGTGAGTTCGGTAAAGCGAGCGTTGAACTCTGTGCAGGTGGAGTGTCAGCAGGAGCCCGGAGAACAGAGCCAGCTGAAGCTCATGTTGCAGCAGCAGACAGTAACCAGTGAAACCGAGGTGAGAAAGGGCAAGGCAGTGGTCAGATCTGATTAGGCAGAACATGAAATGAGGTCTGATCCCCCACCTGTTCTCCCTCAGGCTGATGGCGTCCGTGAGCGTCTGTCAGAGCAGCAGCATCGACGACTTGTGGATTACGTGACGCAAGCTTCCCAGTTCGTCTCTCCCTCTCCCGCCTCTCTACAGTTGCAACCCCCAGTGACGCTTGCAGAGCCACCTCCCTCTGTCACAAAGTGCTACCACTACTTGGTGGATCCTGCCTTTGCCAAGGTGTTTGTTAGCAAGTTCACAGCGGTGAAAAACAAAGCCTTACGCATTGGATTCCACTGACACACCGTCTAATCCTCTGAGACTGATGGAGTAACAAGATCAGAGCTTTTCTTCACAGTGTGCTTTGTGTCCTTAAAGTTACCTTTCCCTTTATGCAAAGCATCATTTTCAATGTTAACATTGAGATGTAGAGAATTTGTAGGAAAGATATTTTTTGAACGGATGAACTCATCAACACCAAAACCATGATAGACACTATTTTAATCATAGAAACACATGTAAGTTTGAACCTTTCAGTGAGAATATAAACTGAAACAAAACTGTTTTGTAGAGCTAAACTGAGGGCTTTTTGTGAAAGCATCCTCAGGGATACGGATAGAAAAGCTAGAGCAGACAGGGAAAAACAAACTCTCTGTGTTTACGTTCAGCATATTATCTTAAGTCATTGTAATATGAAAATACGGAAGCTCGAGATACCAACTGTTGACCAAAATGTTTCTACATGATGTAACATACTTATTGACAGTAACACTCTTCTCTGTACCTTGCGTTGATGCCAAACATTAATGATGCAAACATGTTGTTGTTGCCTTTTATATTGTTGTTCCTCTGAATTCTCAATGAGAGGTTTAAGTCTAATGCCTTTGTTAAACAAATCTATAATATATCAATAGAGAAGCCTCTTATTAAAAGAATATCCCAGAAATCATTTGTATTTTGTTATTTGATCATACTGCACGTGTCTTGTGGAGAACCATGAACTACATAACTTTTGCATCCCTTATGATAAATTCAGTTCTAGTAGGTTTGTCACATGATTTCAGAAAATACTCAACACCATACTATACTACTATACTTTTTTTATAAATTCCAATCATGCCAAACTGACCTGAAATGCCCTCATCATTAAGATATCAGTGACTGAGTTCTCAGTTTCCACACAAGTCTCCCACTTGTTTGTCCCAAAGTTGTGATGCATGACGTCAGTTCTGGTTCTTCTCTGTCGTTTCATGTTGCAGGCTCATGCACTAAACATGAGTGTGTGAAACGTTTATGAGACAAAAACAACTACGAATGGGACTTTAGACTATTACACTGCTTGCTGTCACTTCTGGGGGACGACTTTGGGAAGCTGCGCTTGCTGCTCCCCCACTTAGCGCGGTATTCACTTGAGGAATCTGGTGGAGAGAGAAAAAAAGGCAGAGACAGTGTTGGACCACAGCTCACTTGGTTGTTTTAATGTTTTAAATATTGCTGATGTGTTAAAAACTCCATTATGTTTCTCTCTTGGGGTCCTAGAAACACCTTGATTATCAAATCAGCAATGATGGCCAAATGCATTTTTCCTCTATACCATCACATCAAAACATAATTTGTGCTACGATATGTGCTTCATAGTCTTAGATTCTTATTTTGTTTGGACTTGAAAGTTCTCCTGCACACATTGAAAATTAAATGACTAGCCAAAGTAGCTGTTTGGGCCTGTGACAGTTCTGTCTTGGAACTTTGTTGTAATGTCAGAGTAGGTCTTGGTTGCAAATTGTCAAAAGTTGTGGGGCGTACGTCCATACCTGAGACTGTGGAGGTTTCCATCTGACTTTGTTTCCTCAGCAGCAGCTCCTCTTTCTTCAGCCCTGCCATGTACTTGGAGTATGACCACAACAACTGAAAGAACATTTAGAAAAAGAAAATGTCAACTTTAATGTGAGTAGAGAAAAGCTTTGGTTGAGTGTAACCTTCAGGCTGATGAGGTATTATGTGTCTTTATTATCTGAAGTTATCATGTCAGTATTTGTCGTTCTGGTGTACTAGGTGTTCTTTGATGTTTAAGTACTGTGTCACCACATGAAAAAGCCATACTCCAGTTCCCAGTATCTAGTATAGAAGTTTAAACGCACTAAGACTAGGACAGAACTTCTGTTAACTGGAAGTAAAGATGCTGTAGTTAGTAAAGTGGTTCCAAACCCAACCAGAGGGAGGAAATGGAATCCAAGAATGGCAGTCCAGGAGGCAGAAACAAGTCTTGGGCATGCACAGATTGTGGGTAATATTAAAATAGGTTGGGAGGCTTTGGGTTTGGTCCAGGACAACCTGTCTGAAGAGCAGGGCAGGGTTGTTGGAAAGTTAGGATTTGTCCAGTCATGTAGAGGATTCTGTCTCATTGTTGAGGGAGTTGCTTTCTGATAAAGCTCTTGGGAGTGTCAGGACACAGATGGGAGAGAACCATCATACATCCTCAGCTCTAAAAACACAAGAAATGGGTTCCAATAAAAAACAAAACAAGAGGCAGATTTTTACCGGCTGGGTGGGAGTGAACAGCACACTGCTATGTGTCTGCGTCTGCTTTGAGTCACTTCTTCCTTCTTGCTCTTTTTCTTCATCTTCTGTCTCATCCTTTTCTTCACTAACACATGACTTTGGCCTCTCCTGTTCCTCCTGTGCCAATAACAAGCAGAATACCTTCACTTTGTAAATTCATTTTTTTACACATATTTTAGATTTTTATCATTTTTTTCTTTGTATTCAAACCTGTGCACTCCTCTCCTCATCTTCCTCCTCTTTCCTTCTTTGTCTCCATTGTCTGGTTTTGCATTTCACACGTTTATTCTTCAGTAGACGGAGGAGCTTCTCATCCTGGATGCTGCTGCTAAACTCTTGAAACTCCGGCCAAAACTTCAGCAATTCGCTGAACACTGATATCTACATGAAAAAGAATATCTTAAAGAAAACATAAAGATTAAAGTTTTTAAAAAAGAAAAGAAAAAAAAAACGCACCTGTGCCTCTCTAAAAATGTATGGGCCAAGTTTGTGGCGCCTGTCCAAAATACGCTGGGCCTGATCAGGGGGGATGTCGATCTGCACTGTCGGCGGCATTGAAGAGTTGATGAAACAGCTTATGATGGTGGAGATCTTTTGCTGGATGGTCACCTCATCACTGTGGGAATGACAGAGGTCCTGTATAGAGAGGACAGAGAGACATGAAAGATTAAACATGAACAATTCTGTGAACCCACCCCTCCTAAAATATTTAAAGTTATATCCCCATTCAGATTGTGGTTATTGAAAATGTCAGATCCCATTTTTGTCCCAGGATATGTACAGTGTGACTTACATGCACATTTATCTGTTTTTTTTGTTGTTGTTGTTTTTTACCTTGTACCTCTGCACCTCAAGCCAGAAGCGAACATCATTTTCTAAGAAGTCTCCCTTCAGAGAGACAAAGTTTTGGAACTGCTGACAGGTAGAGGGATTTAGAAGAATTCTTCTAAACAATAGGATCTCGCCAGAAGAATACATCCACCAGCCCTGAGCCTGCAAGGAGATGAAACAGGATACATTAAGTCTAGATTTAAGTCTACCTTCACCTACTTGTAAATATAAGAAGAAGATTTTCATATTCAATAGTAAGAGTCAGGCCATTATTTTAGTGTGTGAACGTAGACTGAACGTAGTCTACATTTACACACTAAAACAATACAAAATATGTTGTTTGCCAGTGATAACATAATGATCATACAGATGAGTCACAGTAATCTATTTAATTAAACTCGTTGCTGTAATCACCCTGCCTGCAATCTGAAATGAATGTTTTATATCTACTCTCTACTGTGGAGACAAAATGGGAAGACGACAACCGGACTGCATGGAAACCCTTCCAAAGACTATAAAAGAAAGGTTTGTAATGCTGATGCTTTAATCTTATTTATCCTGGATCCAATTTGGGAAAACTAACCTCAAGGCCAAAATGGTGTTTGACAAAGCCAACGCTTGAAGCCAAGTCATGAACAAAATGTGGAAGTGTTTCCATGCCGTCATGCCAGGAAATGCCTTATTGGCATTCACTATGTTCCTAACAGCATTTCTTCTTACCTTCCAGGCTTCTTTCCTCAGTTTGCGTCGAAGGACGTTGTGCTGTGAGAGGTTGTTTGCTGCTTGCAGCTATCACAGAAAAAAAGATCCACACAAAGGTCAAAAGTTAAGACACTGAGTAAACTATGACTTACAGGAGACGCTCGGCTCCCACTGGTGCTTTTAGTCTCTGGTTGTAACTAAATCTCTGTATAAGTTGCCTCCTAAACAAATCTCCCAAATAATATGTCTTAACCTTTCAGATGTTTCCCAATATAGATCTTTTCGTTTGACTCTGAAACACCTTCTTCCATTACGCCCATCTCCAAAGTGTAACATTAAACTGCCACTCATTACTTAATGAGGGAGATCTGTGACAGTGAACATTGTAAACTTGATAACATAATGATGCAAAGCGGCGGAACCTGCGGTTTATGTGTTGCAACCTTATGAAGAAACCTGAGAGAGATACAGGACGGTGACAGCATATTGTGGTTGCTCTCGTAGCTCTAATTTGTTTCTTATCTCAGCTGATAATTGTGGCTATTAGACAGCTGGAATTGAATTCAACCTTAGGTTACATTTAAACTAGATAATCAACAAGTTAGCAACTGTGTTCCTAATACCTGTACTTTTTTTCTCTTTTTTTTTTTGTCATACAGACATTGTGTTGGATTGGACACATGAAGGCTACTATACATAGTAGTGAAAACAATATCTCGCAAGTTACATTAAGGACTAGCCATTGTATATTTCTTATTTAATGTGTGTAAATACGATATTTTTTTCAGAGATAGATATGTGCTTTGTGATTTGATCATGTAAAAATACTAGATATTTAACGTGAAGTTATTACCAGTAGTTATAATCTGAAAAATGAATTTCAATCTAAATAATGAAAAGTTTAAGGACCCAGGGTGTCCACCTTTGGTTTGTGTTTCTGTCGTTGGGTGAACTCAGCAGTTGATAGAAACAGAGGGAGCCACTTTTCCTCAATGTGATTCCTGACGATGTCCTGGATTATTGTGATGACTGGGTTGGTGAGACACTCTAACTTAAGATGTTCAAGTCCACCTGTCAATCTCAGTATCTGCAGATGGGCAAAAGAACACAGGACACATTGGCAAAGTAGAATGACGTTTCTATATACATTTGCCATGAATGCTAAAAACACAGGGCACATGTAAATAGATTTCATTCAAGGAAACCACATGAAGGATACATGAACAAAAACTTTTAAAAAAGAAGACTGTAAGAAAAATCCATCTTGTCTCCTGCTGCGATCTTAATCATTCCCACAAACCCTCTGTTCTATTTATCTCCCCTCTCTGCTTTCTGTCTTCATACGACTATCTGGCAATGGCTCCCTTTTTATGTCTCCTTTATACTTTCTCTCATTTTATTTTGCAGGCATGCATGCACACACTCACACAGTCTTTTGAAATGAGAACCAGTCATGGCACTTGAGTGGGAGTCAGAAGATGAAAGACGGCCATTCTGTGACAGGATGACTGAGTGACTGAAGCAGCAAAGGGCCAAAGCAGTAAAGCTGTCAGTCTCTCTACATTGCACATACAGAAGAGAACCAACAGCTAGATTCAACCAACAGCTGCCAGGGCCAGATCTCACAGAGCTGGAAGCACTTGAATTGGAATTCAAGTGCAGCAAATTATTTTTGAATGAATTCATAAGATCTGGATGTTTAATGATAAAGATCTTGCACCAGAACAGAAATAATGACAGTTTATTGATTCTGTTATGATCAAATGAAATATGTTCATGTGAACACCACGTTGCTGGCAGAATTATGATCTTTTGTCGGAAAAAAATTCAGGAAAACCACATTCCTATCAGAAATAGAATAAAAATATATTATATGACAAAAATGTTATGAGCAACCATATTCAGAAAATCAGTTCAGCTGCATCATGTCCCATTTACTCATCCCAACTCCACATTCTCTGCCCCCCTGCAGTGCCGTAATGCTGGGATCCAGATACTTAACCTAAAAAGTCAGGAAAGAGTCCCTCCTGCTACCATTGATGCTGGAGTTGTTTTCTTTTTCTGAAATCAAATCACGCTCTTCTCCTTCCTCTTTATTTGACTTCTAACCATATTGCCTCATCCCCAAAATACCCACTAACACCCTGCCGTCAGAGCTGTCAGCACAAAGTCTGAAGAACGCCAGAAGGGGGAGAGGGGGAGTTCTGTGAGAGAAGTAGAAAACTCTATCAAGTCTGGTTGCTGAGCCTCTTCTGGAGCTCAGATCCTGTCTTGATATTGTTTAGTAATGGGCAGACAGAGTGGCATGATTCCGCCAACATGAGCATATTTTCAGATGTTCATTATTTCTTTAATAATATGACTGACATACATCATTCTGCTGTTTTGCTGTTGCAGGACTGTCAGAACCGAAGAAGTATTCCCTGTTGAGGTATTTAGAGGCAATGTGGGACGACATCTCCTGTATGACCGCCGTGTCTCTCTGATGAGTCCTCCTGTACTGCTCCAGATCTAGCCAACACATCAAATGGATACTGTACAAGTACAGAAATAGTTACAAAAAAAAAGGAACAACATTAATCCCTGGACTGGATATTAAAAGGTTTCAGAAAATGTTGTAAAAGTCACCAAGGGTCACCAAGCATCTTGATTCTGTAAGAAGGACATGAAGTGGTCAATCTCATGACGCTGACGAAGTAGCCATTCCAAATTGTAACCCTGGTAACTTGAAGGCACACTGAGCCATGATTCACGTGCATGGGAACCCTTTGTTGGAGGAAAATTCATGGATCTGCAGGGTTCCTTCGGCTGAAGAGATCCAGCAAAAGAAAGCAGAGAACAAAGGGCAGAGATTAAGAGAATATAGAGAAATTAAGAGAAAAAAATAGAATAAAGGTGAATTCCACTTTGATTTCACCTGATCACATGCTACCTTATTAATTATTGCAGGGTTTGAGCCTTTTTAGCATGACTGTTTCTAAATTTCAATTAATGCCTAAAAATATAAATCTATAGAAAGAAAAGAATGGCAATGACAGTACATTGCCACATGTAAAACATGGTACATGTTGAAGCTGCACCAAGATGGCTGACCTGCTTCAGCTGCTGCTCAGACACCTCATACAGAACCTGGAGTTCTCTGTATTCCTGGCTGTCAATGCACCGCACCTCCTCCTGTACACACACCTGCACACACAAAACAAATTAAATGCTGATATTATCCATCCATTTTCCATACAACTTACTTCCAATGAGGTTTTAGGGGGGGGGACTTGAGCCTATCCCTGCAGACAACAGGCAGGTTGCCAGTCCAAAACAGGGCAACACAGATACAGACAACCAGACACACTCACATTCACTTCTATGGGCAATTTGGAGTGTCCAGCTGACTTAACATGCATATATATATTTTAACAATGGCCATTTTGGCCACACAGACAAAAGGGGAACATGCAAACTCCACACAAAAAGGAACGCTCTTGCTGTGAAGCGACGGTGCTAACCTTGCTGATGTCAGTTGAGACATTTTTTTCAGGCATTTCATCTGATAAGTGAAAGTTCTCTTTCATTTGACTTTTGTTTTATAAAATGAGTACATTATTACTATAATTTTATAGTTTATCTGATCATCATTTTTATCAATGTCATTCTATTTCATTTCTAGATGATCTGATGACACGAAAATTGGTTTAAAGAAAAACAGAAACATACATATTAGTGGTGATGTTTGGTTTATCAAAAGAGTTATGTTTATCATCCAGAAAGACATGTTCTGTTGTTGAATGAACCCAGGAACTTACAACTTGAACACATTTTGTCCAAAAAAGTAAGAAATTATTTTATAATCAAGTAGAGTATTCACCTTCTGGAGAGAGTCTTTGTCTCTGTTGGCCAGCAGAGTCCATGGCTCCAGTAAAATAGTTAACGCATGCTCCTCAGCCTCATCAAACAGCTCCTCAAAGGCAGGCCACAGTCTGTTGTACACCTCCCTGCTGATCTCCTCATCTACATCAATGCTCCTTCTGGCTACGTTGAAAATATAATTGGAATAAAGGAACTGGAGCAGAGAGGAGAGGAAAAGAAAAAAACATTTACACCACAGAAACATGTCTCCATAGAACCACCATCACTTTCATCCTAACCGTTGCTTGGTGCCTTCATACACAATGTTCCTATCTCTGATCACTCCACATAAATGTCACCCTTCTTGACCACAGTATGATGGGAAAGATCTGTAATTGTCATCTCTCTGGTGACCAAATGGTTAAAAGATGGAAAATAGGTTTCACTGTGAGGTATTCTGGGCTGGAGGCCTCTGCTCTCCTCCCTGGTTTAGCTGTTTTTTAAGCAGTGTGGTTCTGGGTGACTGAACTGGTGCAAAGCTGGGGGTGTCTGACTCACTTGTTTTTCGAACTTTACATTTCTCCACACAGACTAGGAGTGGCGAGGAGTGTAAAAAACTGCAGTGAGGAGTCGATTAATACACATTATCACTACTTGTGTCTTGATTTTTTTTATTAACTTAATTACTTGAACATTACAAGCTTTGAACTTCAGTATGTATGACCTGAGGGCCTCATTGATCTGATCTTATATACTTGAAAGAAAGTTCTAAAAAAAAACATCATTTTTGGATCATTTTGAACACAAGAAATAATTGGTTGACCCAGTTTACCCAGTTTGTTACCCAGTACTTTGGGTAAGAGGAAATTTGCTTTAAAGCCATACAAATTCTTTTACAATACATGTAATGTTCCTGGTCAAAAGTAACCATGAATATATCAATTGTGTACTAAGGAAATAAACCCGGAACTGCACATTTTCACACTATTCAGATAAACATCTGGATTAGTCTGGATTGGAAAAAATGTGTTTACCCTCCAAGGTGGTCATGTTTACCCAAGTGGTTACAATGGAGTCAGTGAGAAATAGTTCAAAGCTGGATTGATGTCAGCGGTCTGGGACACAGCATATGTTGCAGGACCTGGTTCATCCTGATGATATTTTCATCTTAAAACGTTTCTTAATGAAGACACGGATGAGCTCTTAGTCTTTGAATTGAATGTAACAGCAGTCTCACTATGGCCATCCTCATCATCAATGGACATCTTTTTACAGTTATTTCTTGATTTGGATTATATTCCATGTCACCTTAGGTTCCTGACACTTCTTCCTTACATCATTGTGTGTGTTCAAAGCCTCTTTTTGGACAGCACTATTAAGTTTCTGAATCTTACGGAGCCCCTCTGATGACATGGTCAAAAAAATTAAGGACAATTTCAGAGTTAAGACTTTGAAATCAGTAATAAGGGTTAGGCTAATTTATTTATTTAAATTTTCTGTGTGAGAAGAAGTCATACGTGTGATCTGCTTGTTTTAACCTGTGCCTCTCTTTGTACTATGTAGGGGTCCAGTCCATCCTGGTAGAAAAGCTCATGGTAGTGCTGTAAGTCTGTCCAAAAGTAAACAGCATTCACCCACAGCTGAAATAGAAAAAAATGGAAAAATGACACACCCTGTTTGTTTTTAGTATTATGTGATGACAAAAAAATATTACCTGCCATTAATGTGAAACTAAAATAAAGTTTTCAAGGAATTGTGAATGGATATTGTTAATTCAAAGAATGAGTCATTAATCATTAATATTTGCCATTACATTACTAAGAAATTAGACACTTTGATGGAATATTCGTGAATTAAAGTAAAACCTAAATAGTTGCAGTGAGACAATAGGTGTCCATTTATCCTACCTTCCTATAAAAACATTTGAATACATTAAGAGTGTCTTGTTCCAGATTAAGTACCAGTGTTTGAGAAAAACTCGTGAAATCTAAAGCATTGTTTATTTAGAACAATAACTGTAATATAACAGAAGCATCTACAATTTCCCATTTTCAGGAAAGGGAAAAATTAAAAAAATACTTCTTTATCATTTTTTTGTCCAAAAGTAGCATTTCAGGAAAACCTAAAGAAGGATTTGATGTGAAATTTGGCAAAAGAATCCTGCATCATTTGAAAAAGCTTGGAAAATTAGGCTGAAATGGAAGTGGATGAGTCAGCATGATAGTGAATCTTCACAAAGTGGCAAATCCACCAAGTGATAGTTCAAAATGGACAGATGGAGGGATGGCATTATTTTATCCCAGATTGCAATAGCATACGAAGTCTTCCCCACATAGAGAATAAAAAACAGACTAAAAATACTTTTTAGCAAGACATATTTCAAATATAAAACTTCTAAAATAAGTTATCTCTGATAAAGAGGGTGGTACAAACTTCCAAGGCCAGCAAAGCAATTTTTACATGTTTTAATGTATAGTTTAGTTGGAAAAAATAACTGAAAACTCATTTTTCATTAACTGTTTTTCAAGTGCACCATGTTTGAAATTATTCGACAAGAATTATTTTTTTAAATCTACAAAAATACTGTATTGGAGTTCATATATTAAATTAAATTGCATTGCATAGCATTTTGTACCTGATTCCCAGATTGCTCACAGAAGTGTGTGAAGTATAAACCAGACCGAGACTCAGCAAAGAGAGCCTGTAACATCTGCTTTAGTCTTCTGCTGCAGAGTAACCTACTTCTGGTAGATGACAACTGGGGGAATGTAAGAATGAAAATAGAAAATGGTTTGCATTTTAATTGTAATTCCAATCAACAACTCAAAAATCCAACAAGAAATGACCTAGGAAATGTTTATGTTTCAATTTTCCTATCAAGTATGTTAATTCGTACATATTGAAGCATCTATTTGGAAAACGAATAACAAAAGGTTAATTTAGACATTTTGACCAGTGATAAATGTACAGCAGCTGTGGCAGCACCACTCAAGTTCCCTACCTGTGAGTTGGCAGAATAGGGGCACAGAGTCAAGCAAGTGTTGAGCTGGAGGCAAGGCAAAATGTTAGAGCCATGGCAGATCTGTGCTGACAGGGGGCACTTTTCGAAACACCAGAACATCCAGAACCGTGGTGCCCTGTGAGAATTAACAGCACATGTTAAGCACTTTATTCAGAATAATATCAATTGTGTATGAAAATTTGTATTGGATTATGAGCATACTGGTGTGATTTTATAACAGGATTTCACTCAAACGTAATTATTGTTTTTAACATAAAGATAAATACTGTGAATCGAACCAATAACAGAGCAGAGACTCTGTTAAGCTGGGCTGGACTGAGCGCAACTTCTCCCCTGTCCAGCAGGGGGAGGTAGTCAGCCCAAGACTGGAGAGCAGCTCCACATTCAGACTTCTCTGACTGCTACTTAACAGGTACCAGCTCCTCATTAAGAACAAATGCCTGGAACAAACACCATATCTGAGAATCTGACACAAAAATGATTTCTCAAACAAGCATCATTATGAAAACATGACTTCGAAAGAAGAGATGGACTTTTTTCAAATAAAAAAGCTATTGCAATATTAACCTGTCTTTCCGCTCCATCGGTTGAATAGTTTTGAGTCTCTCTATATCCAACCATAAATCAAAAAGCTTCTGTCCTGGAGTTCCCTGCAGAAAGTCCTTGAATTCATGCAAGTCAGGCCTTTCGCTGTGGCAACATGTGTCGTGCCAACACATTTCAAGGAAATCTTCCTGTTTTGTTACTGAACTCCCAACCATCCTATTCGTCTCATTCCCCTGTGTTTGTGTCTCCATTGAGCCATCTTGAACTTTCTTGTTGTCCAGTCTTTCTCTTTCTTTACCTTCTGAGAGATTTTTGCCTGTGGGGGCACAACTTGATTGGTGTCCAGACTTGCTAGCGCTCTCAGAAGTGTTTGTCAGGCTTTTACCATCTAACAGGTGCTCCAGGTGTTGTTCAGGACTAGCAAATATCTGGCAGTTCGATTCTCTAAGTTTTTCTTCTCTAATTCCTGCTGATAGACCTCTGAAACCGAGGTTCAGCTTTGTTTGTGAGCTGTGCCATTCCTGAGTCCAGTTACATTTCTTGAGTGGGGAAGAGAAACCTGATGGGAATTAAACATTTTTTGAGGCATTAATGTCTGAAACTTGTTTTTATTTTGTGATGTGCCTTCAAATCAGGGATTAGACATGTACAATTGAATTTAACAGATCTTGTGCCAGTGAACAATTAGTTCAGTCAAAAAAGGTTTCTTGTCATATATTGAAGTAAAGCTGAAGTTAACGACACCTACTAAATAAAAAATGTTTTACTTACCTGAATTTTCTGAAATATTCTCTGGAGAATGTGACGCTTTCAAAGTATCACTCTTAAATTGCCTAAACTGGGAGTGGCAATGCAGTTGCGGGGCTGAAAAAGTGAGTGGCCCCGAATTCTTTGGGTCCCACTGAAGCAACAGCTTGGCTAGTCTGGAAAAACACCAGAATTTTACAACCAAATGTTTTGCTGACAGAATGTTCTTAAGCTCACATATTACTGCTTTTAGGTGGAGACGAGAACTTATTTGTGTTGTATGTCATATACAGGAATTAAGAGTTAACAAGGCTTTAGCAGTAAAGAAGCTCCTACAGTTAATAACAAAAAACTCTCTTTGTTTTACAATTTAAGTATGATAGACTTGATAAATAAAAAATGCATTTAGAAAAAGAATGTGATAAATATGTTTTTCTGAAAAAATGGATTCAGCGGAGCAAGTATGTCTATTTGAAGTATGAGGCAAAAATGATCAAACTTACAAAAAATTGTCAATGTATTTTTTTTCCACAACCTATTTTAAAACACGCTTGATCTATTGATAATACCTGTATTCATAGTAGCAATCACTCTGAAGGAAAAAGGGTAACCTTTCTCTTATGATCCACTGAATTCCTTGCTCTTTGTCAAGGCACTATGAAGATATGGGAAATGTTATTTGAAACAAAATAGATTTCTACTCTACTTCCAAACAGCAAAACGTTGACCATTTTCAAGAACAACTCACACAAACAGTGTAATGGTTTTCTACTGGAGAAGTCCGGGTCATCTCTGCAGGGTCACCACTGAGAAGCTGTGATTTTCTGCAGTTCAGTTCTGTTCTGATTCTTCGAGTGACAGAATTGGCTTCCCCATTTATCACTTCAAACAATCCAGTCCCCTGATTGTACAGCAAAGCTTCCATGAAACACTTGGAATAGAAATAAAGGGCACTGGAGTTAAATTAGTTTTATCTACACATTTAATCTATATATAGTATTGTCAGTAGTAGTGCTTTTCTTACTGGCAGACTTAAGAAATCATTGAAGTAGTGAGCCAATACATCATCAGAGGCCAAAGAGCTTTCCTAAGATAAATGTGAAAAAAAGACTGAAGTATGAACAATATGGCAGATTAAATTATAAAAGTTCAGCAGTCAAATATGTACTCACAAAGTTGCTAGCCGTAAGTTCTGAGAATTCTTAAGAGAGCAAGATTTCAAAGTTATTAAAGTCAGGGTCAGTTCCAAACTTCTGAGACTTAAAAGTGTAATGTATTGCTCTTACCAGTTAAGATGACTTCAAACATGGTTTACCTGAAACTTACAAGAACCCGAACCGTATTTTTAGCCACAAAAGCCGAGCAAAGGAGTAACATTTGAATGCTTTCAGCTGTGTAATTACAGACACACAGGGTTGCTATGGAAGTGGGACCATTTTCAAAACACAGGGAGTGTAAATGTTTAACTAGAGGACTACGGAGATTCCATCATCATTGTTTTTCCTTTTCTGGTATCTATAAATTCTTCAAAGAATTTACATTATGTGTTGTTCAAGATAACTTAATTGCAATGGATTTATGAGTTTCTAAAAAATTTTTTTTTAAAACAGTGACATTGTTGTTGTTGCAGTTAACACATCATACCAGTAGATGGCACCAAAAACAAATTTATTTGTTTGTACTACAATCAAGACACATGCACAAGTTAATATAAAAAAGTAAAAGAAAAAAAAAAAACGAAATTTATCTTAAAATTGATCTGAACACAATAAAAGTTGAGAACTTCCAGAATTCCAAAAAAAAAAAAAAAAACACTTCTCAGTGAATGGCAAAATGCATAACCAGCTCAACTGTTACTGCTGATGAGACTTCATTCACATACATAATTAAAAACATACAATTAAGAACTGTGTGTTGACAGAGGGTGGAAAAGGGGATTAGGACTATACATTTACAGGGGAAAACACAGTTAACAGTACAGGCATTGCTTACACACCCCCAGCCTCATCTAAGACTTAATGAAAAAAGTGTAAAATGCTAAAATCAACTTTGGCATTGCAAAACAGTAACCACTCAGTTCCTGTCCTGGTCAGAGTCTTCTTACATTCCGCTTGCTTTGAGCGCTTCCTGGAAGTAGACTGTCCTTTTTGCGACGGCCACCAGACTGACTGCCACAATCTCTGGAGCCATGAAAAGCACACAGACACAACGTGCAAAACTGGAAGTTACAGTCAGCTCTGCTGCAAACGCCTTCCCGTTTCACAGAATGACACCTTGCTGGATGCTGACATTGAGGGCAAGGCTTGAGGCACTCATCACTGAAGAGGGTTTTGGCAATCTGAGAATGAAGTTAGTTATGTTAAGTTATTGTTACCCTTAACTCAATAAATGGCCTCCTATTTCAGAATTATTAAATATACAAATTACTATTGAAACTATAAACTCACCTCCAAAAATTTATCTCGTTTGCTACCGCTAGCTGAAGTGCCGTGCTGTACTGGGGTTAAAGTGCTGCTTGATGACTGTGGGGTGCAGTAGATGGAGGTCCTGGACTGGACCTGAACAGTTTTTAAGGCTGACCTTTTCAGCAGAGTGACTGCCTCAGAGATGTGGACAGAAGTGCCAAACTAAGACAAAAGCAAAAAGATCTGTCATTTCTGCTCTAAACATTAAATGCTTATGAGGTGCAGCAAGGCGGTTCATGTTTTGGAAAAAAAATATTTCAAAGGCAAGTGATATTCTTTTTTGCCAACACCATATCATGCATTAGCAGAGAGCTAAAGCTTTGCAGTGTATTTTCAGAACACACAGTATAAGAAAATTGACTAAAAATGTCATTGATCAGGTTTTGATGAAAACCAAAAATTACCTCAAGCGCAGCTTCCACTTCATCCAGGTGGTTTCTTCTCCTTAAACTAGCATGCTTGTCATGGCGGATTATTTCATTCCAGCTTTTGCACACCTGACCACACCTGTTACACAATGAGACAATATTTTCAACCATCAATCACTGGCTATGCAAAGGGTTCTTCAACTAGCCTGAAGTGCAATGATCACCACTTACATTAATTATTCAAACAAAAATGGCATCTATTATTCCTTATATGGATCGTTCACTGTCTAGACATGCTTTTTTCCTTTCTTATTCAACTCAACTTGTCAATGGAAAACATTTCAAATAAGCCCATCCTCTGATAGTATGGACGTTGATGTGTTAAAAGCATCAGAAACCTAAGAGGAAATAGGACTTCAGCATTGTTAAAACATTTATTTAATCACCTGTAGATGCTCTCAGGACTCAGGTTGTTAAAAATGGCTGCCAAGATGTGCCTGAGATTCCTCTTCTTCAGCTCTGTGAGTATGTCCACCTTCCCAAGACCCATCTTCCTGCCAATCAGCCCTGCCAAAGGCATAGTTGTCCTAAATGCCACTGGAGTCTTGGCCAGTGCTGCTGTAGATTTCAGTTCTTCTTTCAGGCTTGGACTTTGACCAGCAAACATCTGAACTCTGTGCTGGCACATAGCGTGAACCAGCTGCAAGGCTGGAGTAAGAGAAAGATTTAATGACATTTTTCTGAGAGGACTGATAGCTTGAGATGACGAATCGGCATTGTAGGGAGCCACGCTTTCCAGCTTTTTTGCAGTCACCCTGAGTGGTGTGTTATAGTTGTGTTTTGAAGATGCCAGACTATCAGAAGGCAGGTTATTAAAACATTTATCTGTTAAAACCCTGCAAGGGGTGGAATCACTATCAAAAACATCATCCTCTTTAATATGGCTATGGAAATTGAGAGGATGATGATGCTTTCTGTCTGTCAGGTCTTCGTCAGACTGAGAGCCACCTTCTTTCAGCGTGGAAAGCCTGTGCTGGCGCTGTAAATGGGAACGTCGCTTTGTGTCTGACGGGTTTGGGGTTCCACAGTTTCCTTTAGAACAAAACAGCAGCTCCTGGAATGAACCATCATGGTCAATCGAGGAGTCTTGAGATTTATCAAGTGTTAGGGAACTGAAGCCACTATCCTCGCACAGAGACCTGATTGAAGAGATGGTGTTTATGGTCATTTTTATGTAATTCTGTTTTGATCTCAACATTTCATAAAACATGCAGACAATTAAATGGCTGAAGAAGATGGTACATACCTGATGTATTTTGGTGTTTGAGTAAATGATGGTGTGGACAAGACACTTGAGCCATCACACTGGATATTCAAATCACCATTTACTGGTGATTCAGAGTTTTCTTTGACTGAAACAGGCAGGGGTTTGCCCGAGCATGGAGTATCCACTTGATGCTGATCAGAGGCTGAAGTGTTTTCATTCAAATCCATTTCTGTGAGTGACACGCTACTGGAAAATGAAAGGTGACTAGGGATGAGTTTGCCATCTTCAAGAGTAGAGGTCCTCATCTGCGTAAAAAGGAGTCGTCGTTTCCTCCCAGAAAGAGGTAGATCCTGGTCCAGTTTTAAAGTGCTTGATGCCCCCCCAGTCATGATGTCTAGAGAGTCGAAGGATTCACTGAGCCAGTGTTCAGACCTTACACCCATGGAGGACTCAGTCTTTATGGCAGACGGTGACCTTATGTTGTCATTTCTGACTGTGGTTGATTTACACATTAGAAGTCTGTGTCTCAATGATGCATCTCTCTTGTGTACCTTAGGAGTTTCACACCAGTTAACTGCAGAGGGCCGCAGGACTTCTCTGGAATCTTTGCCCAAAAGCCTGACTGATTCCTTGTTCCTCTCTTTGGCAATGACAGCAAACTTAATGTTCTCTTTAGGAGTTTCATTGAATTCCGCAGGAGACGGCACTTTACAGGAGTCAAATTCACTGATGTCCCTCGGGCTCTGGAACAGACCTGAGTATCCACTGTCAGAGCAGTCTAGAAAGTGCAGATCTTTGTAGTTCTCCAGGAAGACTTTTGATTCAGGAGTGCACTGCATTGTTTTCTTCCTATGTGTCCTCTGGTCAAGTGACCTGAACATAGAATAAATATTAAATACAGCTACTATAGATGAATATGACTACCCTAAACAGTATCAATGCTTCAGGTATGCTATGATTGAACTGGGACCAATTGCACGAGTCATATCAGGCTAAGACTGCTAAAAGCCTTTTGTGTATGAAAAGTTTAATGTCTGTGGGGTTAAATTGGATTCAATTTATGAAAAGAGCAGAATTATTGGACGAAATTAAAGATTTGAGCTGTACTGTCCTTATAAAAAAAAAACCATTGTTTGTAACGTCAGCTATCAAAATAAGCCGGTCCGGCATTCAGCGGTTTTATTAACGTTGCTATGAGAGCGCGTGCTAAGGATTTAAATCCCCTGTCACACGTTCTTTACGCTGCCGCTATTAAGAGAGAAGAAGCCGCCAAAACTAACAACCGACCCTGTTCAGCTGTGTACTAAGAATAATACAGCAAAGTGTCCTTTTTTAAATTCACACTGACAAGAATTCAACTGCCAAGAATAAATAGAGGAAGAAAAAAACCTGACAATCCGTCAGGTTCTATACACACATTGATAGACTAATTAGCAAGATCCGAAAACACTTGTGTTTAACCACAAGGTTAAATAAACCTTAATTGAAGTAGTTCAGCGCCACATAAACCCAATGCAGTTCAATTAATCGTACTAAACACACACAGCCAAATAAAATAATACTAACCCCACTAAAGTAAGAGGAGACTGATCTCTAAAGTGATAGTAAGGAACGCTCGTGTTAATTAAACTATGTTAGCGTCATTCCGCAGTCATTTGACAAATTGTGTTGTAGACTACAGTGAACCACAACAGCTCAACATAAAAATGACAGCCTTACTTACCGAGGCAAGATAATCTACCGCTACAAAGGCTATGAACTCAGTCGGTTGTCGGGTGTGTTGTTCCAGGCCCCAATTTACACGCCCCGACGGCGTTTCTGTTTGTTTCTATTCACCTGGGGGGGGAAACCTACGGCTCTCGTTTTCAAATTTGGAGCCTTTTGTGTCACGTGTTTCCGACCAGTTGAACAGTTCTTCCGTATGTGGTTACCATAGCAATAGAAAAGACCATACTTTTTAGACCGACATCTCGTCGAAAAGGAGCAGGTAAGGAAACTTAATCCGAATACTGACCTTGCGTTCCTGAAAACTATCTTAATATTTATTAGCTAAGAGCCACAACTGGTTAGAATAGCATATTGTTTCAACACAGGTCCCTGAAATAACTTTTCTTCACCTATTTGTGAAAAACGGACTAGCTTTATTAGCAAGGAAATGTATTTTTATTCTTATATCATGTCATCATCTTTTCCAGGCATGAATGCAGACGCAGTTTTCTCCCATCAAAGCCCGTCTTTCACAGTTGACTATAGTGGGAAGGTTCCTGTGGAGCATCTAGATTATGATTACATTGAAAAGTGCAGAGATGCAAAGTACCTGGAGAAGATTTTAAGATTACTGAGGTAAAAGCCACATTTAGCTTGCTGTGTAAAGAAGCAAAGGAAGGTTTTTTGTAGTTTTTAATGTTATTGTATTTTACTTTCAGTATTACAATATTTTTCATGGACTCATAATGATAAATGACACAACAACTATAAAACAGACAATGAATAACGCATCCATGAAGAACTTACTTAAAACGTGTTGGGCAGTGAAGAATTAAGACTGTTACTGTAAAATTACTGTCTCTGTGTGGCCCGGCCATGGACTGTCCAGGGTGTACCCCGCCTCTTGCCCATCAACCACTGGGATAGGCTCCAGTTATCCCCGAGACCCCATTAGGGAATAAGCGGTTACGATAATGGATGGATGAACAGGGATATATGACAAAATACAATTTTGTACAAAATATTTGTAATAATGAACTTTTTTTCAAAGAGATTTAATATAAGATACTTCCCTTTTGATATCAAACCGGGGAGATCCATTTATGAAAGGCCCAACGCCTGTTTAGATGTACTCTTGACATCACAGATCGTGTAAGGCTGTCATAAGGGGTTGAAAGATCACAGAAGATTAAAAGTTTTCTGCATAAATGGTGGAAGTTTTAAATGGATGCCTATGGTTAACTAGTTAATGGCTGGAAGTATTAGTACTCTGAGGTAGCATAAAGTAGACTCAAGCTGTTACCTGAGAATTTGTCACTCAGAAAATAATGTGTTTTTTTTTGTCTTAAGGTCTGGTGAGGAGGGCCTTTATCCTCATTTGATCACATTCTGTGAAAGCCACCTGGAGAAGCTGAACCCTAAAAGCCGAGCTCTCAGAAAGGAAAGCCCAATAACCACTGCAGCTAGCCTTTCTAAAGAAGAATGGAGCCAAATTGTTGATGAGATGACGGTATGGAACACTGTGTTTTGTTTCTTTTTGTTTGTGGTATTCAATATATTTTGATATTCATTACCTTGTACTTTACAGACATGGGAAAAAGAAACCAAAACAAACGAAACTTCAATTAAAGTGTCACTTTCTGATGACCTTATGAAAGATAGAATGCCCCCTATCAGAGGTCTCAATTGCTTTGTTCCTGAGGTAATGTCATTTTTCTCTCTCATCTCTCTTTCACCAGTACAATATGAGGATTTCTAGATGCGTTGCAATGTGTACATGTATTCACTCAAGTAAAACTCTCAAATAAAGTATTTTTCCATCACAGAGCTCAGCTACAAAAGAAAGAAAGAATACTTTGAAATCTGTTCTGCCTCGTGACTATCAAGAATGGGACAAGTAAGTCTTCCCCCCATTTTTGTCTCTTATTCAGATGAAATAATAGATTGTTACAGTAGCTGCAGCCATTGTAACAGAAAGGTTCCCATCTGTTTCACTCAGCCTTTGTCGTGACAGGGAGAAGAACATGTTTAGGATGATACCTTTGTTGTCTCTATTTTTAGATTTGATGTAGAAAAAGAATGTGACAAAATAGACGGGAACGTGCTTAAAAATGATCCACCAGCAATTTTAAACATGGGACATCTCAAAATCAAGACGCAAGTGGATACCTCATGTAATGTAACATGCACAGTCATGCAAAAGGATTTTATTGGAACTGTATAGCATGGAACATACTAACATAAATTGTTGGGCATGTGTTTTTAACATGTGTTATCCAGTGCTGTCGCAAAAGGAGAAGTTCCTTCTGGCACAACGTGAAAAAGATAAAGGAAATGAGGCTTTCAGAGCAAATGATTATGAGGAGGCTATAGCATACTATTCCAGGTCAGTTTCTCTAAACTCATTCATTATGGAACACTATCCTGTATTATGGTTTAGTTTTATTTTCTAAATGCACTATCTGTGGCTATGAGTTAATCTGCCAGCAAATAAGGGTTTGTTTTATTTTTAATCCCTTTACAGAAGCCTTTGCATTTCACCCTCTGTTGCTGCATTCAACAACAGAGCTCAGGCAGAGATTAAGCTCAAACACTGGCACAATGCCATGAGCGACTGTGAGCGGGTGCTCGAACTTGAACCAGGCAATAAGAAAGGTTATTTTTTTCTTCTTAAATTTCAGTCTTGTAATGCTTTAATACCTTTGAATGCAATAGTAACTGTTTATGTCACGAATGTTCAATGTATTTGTTATTTTCAGCCCTGCTACGACGTGCTACTGTTCATGATCATATGGGAAACGTCCAAATGGCCTCTAAAGATCTGAGGATGGTGCTAAGAGAAGAACCACATAACATTCCAGCTACTGTGAGTGGAACAAGTATTTGGCATGTTTATACCTGTCAGTTTATTACTTCTCCACAAGATGTCATTGTATCTGTGTTAGATTTGGGACCTTTAGCATAGAGTATAGCTGATTGAGGAGGCTGGGATCTCCTTTGCTTTAACATTATTGTTAATCTTCATATAAGGAGGGTGTTTTGTTTAGATTTTACTTTTAAAGTCATCATGTATGCTCCTTTTGTCATTTTTAAAAAATGACAAAGTGTAAATGTAGAACGTTTTCCTTAAAACTTATCTTTGGAAACTTGCATAACTGTGTCTCTATCTCATTATTTACATAGCCTTATAAGAGAATTATTTTTTTCTTAGCAATTTCTCTCTAAAATTGAGAAGCAGCTGTCAGAATGTCAATCAGAGCTACAACGCAAGGGCAAAAAAATCCTCATCCAGGAGGAAGAAGTTAACAGTTGTGATGAAGAACAAGGACAACAAACAGGTGAGACTAGTTGAATAATTCATAGTAAATACTTAGGCAATAAGACTTCTCTAAGTGAGTGAGTACTTCCAAAAGTTTCGTCTAGAATTTATTTAAGTATTTCCTGTTAACTTTTTTAACAAAAAGGTACAAATAACAAACTTTTATTCAGCAAGTATTAAAAATTATATATATAAATTCAACAAATAAAAGTATGTGTAGGTTTTTTTCTTAAAATTATTATTTTTTTCCCCCCAAAATCAAAACATCATCAATAGTTACAAACATTCACTTATTAAGGAGTCTGAGATATAACAGAAATAGCAATAAAATATACTCAATGATGATATATATATATAATCTTCTTTTAAGCCTAGGTCTTTTACGCATTCATTTACTTAATATGCAGACTGAAAATATATTAGTATAATTTGTAAACATTCTGCAAATAGAAGAGAGCATGTTAGGACCACTTCTTTTTATTATTAGTAGTAGCAATGGTATGCTGGGCCACAGACAGAGGAAGTTCCCCTTGTCCCTGTGGGCAATTTGACATGTGTGCATGTGAGTTATCAGCCCCACCCCCACACAGAGTTTTCGTAATTCCCTGCTCACAGCTTCCTGGAAGTACCACTTTGAAGTAGCTCTCTGCAGTGTGCATCAACCCTCCCCCTCAGTGATGTAACAGCTGACTCCTTCCTGTGGGTGTGCTTCTCCCCTCCCTCTCCCTTCCAGCTTGTCCGGTTCAGCCTAGCCAGCCTGTGGGAGGGGAGGAGAGCTCTGCCGCTCCTGCTGAAAGGGGAGACATGGGTAACGCTCAAAAAAAGCCCCACGGCAGAGGCGACGGGGGTCTACACAGCGAGTCCAACAACTCGCACCATGGACACTGGAGGAGCAGAGGGGGTAGCTCAGACAAGTACAAAGTCCCACAGGAGTCAAAGGAAAAGGTAGCCAACGGTTCAAGCAAAAGGGGGTTGACGACTTCAGTGAAGGGTGATCAAAGCGGCAGTGGAAAAGAAACTACAGTTGGGGGAAGCACAGGAGAACCTGTCAACCTTGATGCCCCATGTGGAGCCCTGCCTCTACCTCTGTGCCGGCTAAAAAATGAGGGAAACCTGCTGTTTAAAAATGGACAGTTTGGCGATGCACTGGAGAAATACACACAAGCCATTCAGGGCTATACAGATTCAGGTAAGTTTGAGGAGACCTTATTGTTGTTATCCTTTTCTGTCCTTTCCCAGGTCCCTGGTAGTTGAATTGTGTAATGATTTGGCTGATTTATTGCGGTTTCAAAGAAACTTTGAGCATTTATGCCAGTGAAGGCCCAATGTCAATACTAACATAGCCATGTTATAAACAGGCTTTGAGAAGAATTTCATGGCTCATACTACCAGTTCATTCAAAACCTTATTAGTCTGAAAATGTATTCATGGTGTTTTCATTATCAATGCTGATTCATTGGGTTCTGTAGTTGTAAATGAAAGGTCAAATGCTCGTATTCACTTTGGCTTACTTTTTATTTTTTGTAGTTTTCCCACACAGGTGGTAGATCTGATACAAACCCAAAATTTAAATAATTATCTCTTTTTATCAACATTTTATCAAACAACATAAGTGTTACATTTAGGTCATACACTGACTTATAGTCTGTTAAAGCCTAATAGCTATTCAAAGATTAGCCATTTGTCGGTGCATTTGATGACTCTCCCCCGGAGCACTGCGTCACAGTGAGGGCTGTTGTGGAGAGTAAGGACAGCGTTTCTGTTTTAGCCTGGCTCTAAGCCTCTCAGCTCAGGTCTGTCCAAGTCATGTGACCACTAACCACTCACTCACTGTGAAATTGAATCTGTAGGACTGCAGCCGTAATTCCCATCGAAAGTGAGAGAGTAAGTAGTTGATGATAGCAAAGGATCTGCTACTTGTCATCTACCATCAAACATATGGCCTCTGCCTCTGTGGGCTGGGTGAAAGTACTCACTGCTGACTGAGCTACAGGATGTGAAAGAGGCTGAACATTGACGTCATCCCTTTGACTGACACAGATTTGCACATAATACATTTAGAATTGAGCTCATAACATAAGCTATTATAACATATGTATGCAAATGCAAAGGATCTATCAAAAATACATATTTCCATGGAATTAAAACATGTTTAAAACACGCCCTACATGATCCACTGTCACAGTAACCTCATTATGAGTGTGCATTTGCTGATGCATCATCTTCGGTTCCATGCTGTCGATCCATGATCTGATTTTTTTGGGAAGTGAAATCGAATGTTTATTGTGTCTCTGTGATTTAAATAATCATTTTAGGAAACTATATAGTAAAATTAATTAGATGTGTGTAACTTCAGTTTGAATAAGATGTTAAAGGTTAGATTTAATTTAAATGTCCCAGGTGTGTTTTAGTTGATAGAGCCTTGGTCAGTTGTTTGTTTGGCAGCCATTTAGAACTGCAACGGAGCTAATGGTTACTGCTCATCAGTGTATATATATAAATCATAAATTGTACCCATGTGAAACAGTACATCAGCTAAAATGGCATAACTGAGTTTTGAAAGTAACTTTTTTCAGTGTTGAAGAAAACATTACTCTCTCCATTTGATAAGGACAAAACCAAGCATTTCAGCACCTGCATATGAAATACAAACATTATTATGTCTGTATGTGGAATGTATTTTTACTGTTTTTCTGTATTAGGTCACAGCACATTTAACTGTCTGAGTCTTTCCGTCGTGTATTTTAAAGCCACACTTATTCTAGCTGTTCCTAAATATTGCTTCATTAATATCAATGCTACTGTTAAAAATATATTCATCCTTATTATATTTGGAAAGCTATGTTCTTGCTTATGTTTCTGTTTTGACATTTGTCTTATTTCATACAGGGATTGATAGTCCAGAGGATCTATGTATTCTGTATTCTAACAGAGCAGCGTGTAAACTGAAAGATGGAAATAGTCAAGAATGCATACAAGACTGTACAAGGTGAGAGTATATTTTATTTTTCTTAATTCCGGTTTGCCAATCTAACACAGCTTCCATCTTTTTACACATAATATATGTGACAGCAATAATCTTGCTGGGAGTGGTTTAATAAACAGCAGGTTCAGCAGAATTTGAGGGAACCAGCAATGGAAAAGACTTTGGAATATTTTCTTAGTTATCTGAAAAGATAAGATTGTACTCTACATCTCGCAAGATTATCCTTTGATACCAAAATATAATGTGTGTGCTAACAAACCAAAATAAACATGAGCACCAAATGGCTCTCACTTAGACCACACAGGCACTACCATTCATTGTAGTGGCAAGAGACTTGATCCTGTGCTCTTGTCTCATATCTATTTATACTAACCAGAGCCTTGGAGCTGCAGCCATTCTCCCTCAAGCCTCTCCTTCGCCGAGCCATGGCTTATGAGTCCCTGGAGCGCTACCAAAAGGCCTATGTGGATTACAAAACCGTCCTACAGATAGACATGAGTGTACAGGCTGCACACGACAGCGTGAACAGGTATAAGCTTCCACATTTCAGCACTTACAGTAATGAAACATTAAACTACTTAAAGTTAAAAATGGTTGACTGTAAATACAAAGACAAAATTGGCCTACAATATTTATAATACACCATCAATATATGCTATAGATAGGAAATAGAAAGGCAAATGAAGTAGAAATATTTTATAGACCCACCTGTCTGTTAGTCTGTTTTTTCCACCTTCTGTTTTTTCTGTAATGTCTGTAAGGGTCAGTGAAAACACAGACACACACGGGCTATTTGAGTAGATAGTAAAAATAGCTGGTGGCAAAATATCCAGCAGGTGGCTGATTACAGCTCTAACACTGCATGTTCTGTCTCTGTTATGTAAAAGAGAATTACCTGGCTGCATTGTGTTCAGGGCTATAAAGCCCTTACCGCCAGATTTATACCATATTTATGTATATACATCTTTCCTGTAGGTACTGACATGAATGGTACTCACAATTTCAATCATTTTATCATCATAGCATGCCAAAATTAAAATCACATATCATTGGTTTTGTCAGTTGTGTTTATGTTGAGAACAACCTCGCCTCAGGTGCCAATGTGCAACTCTACCTGCCCATTGTTGGTCAACAAACAGAAAAAATGTCATTAAATGTCATTGCTTATAATGAAAATAATCTATTTAATAATATTTTATGTAATCAGATGTAGAAGTGAGTCTGCCCTTTTTTCCAGACACCACTCCACCACTTTGTCTTTATCTATGCATAAGTATAGATGGAATGTCTATCAGGGAAAATTTGAGGTATTTCATTGCAGGAAAACCTAGTGATCTAATTATGGCTGATGTTTTGAACTCCATCCTGTAGACATTGTTTGGAATAAGGATAGCCAAAGATTTCAAACCAGGTGAATGTCTTCATATTGTCTGAGGAGAGATTACAGGGGGAAAAAAAGAGAAAAAGTTTCTTTATTTTTCTGACCAAGTTTTATAAGAATAGTGATGTCATTGTAAAGGGAATAATATTTTGGAAACTTGTACACCTTTCCCCATGCTTTATTGTTTTGTGTCCTGAAGGATCACTCGGTTGCTTATTGACCAGGATGGTCCCGAGTGGAGGGAAAAACTTCCCGAGATTCCCCTGGTGCCTCTTTCAGCTCAGCAGCACCGCAGAGAGGAACCACCCAGCGAAAAGGTCCTTCAGGCTCGAGCAGAGAAGGCTGCCAGGGATGCAGGTCAGTTTTCTCCACCCATAAATCACTCTTGTTTGGGTTCAGAATATTGTAGTCCTGGCTTTTCCTGTAGTGCCTACTTGGCATGACACAGCACAATTCAACACAGTATTTTTGAATTTCCACCAGGGGTTCGTCCCATGAACAGTTTTGCTCCTACTGGATTTCTTCAGGGCTGAGTAAGGCCAACGGCAATCTTCCGGAAACTGCTTGTTTTGGGAGTTACATGTTTGGAGGGCGATTCTGTCACTCTTACCTTACCTGTTTTAAGAACTAGGAAAAAAAAAACTTCCAATTTGACTATATCTGTGCTCATAAACATAAACGTTGAATAGATTGACACGGGTTTGGCTAAATATAGTTGCAGTGATGTCCTTTTGTGGTATGATTTGTAATGGAAAACCACTAAAGCCATGTAGAGCTGTTCCGGGCCAAACCATATACAGCTTAGTATGTACTAATGGAAAAGCGGCGAATGGAAGAGAATGGAAATGGTTCCTCGAATCGATATTAATCAATTACCTCTTTATCTTCTAGAGAGAAGAGCCGAAGTCTCTTTTTCAGCTTCGAAGCAAGAGGGGAATAATTTTGTGAAGAAGGGCCAATACCAAGATGCTCTCGGGATGTACACAGAATGCCTTAAATTAAAGCCAGAGGAGTGTGCAATCTACACAAACAGGTTAGAAGGTTCACTCCCACCTCACCATAAACAAACAATGGCGTTCCTTCAGTCTCTCTCACCTTCATTTCCTTAGTCTTTCTGTACTCGCTATTTATTTTTGTAGATTTCCTTAGGAAACACACTGAAAATCCAATCGTCAGAAATCGGTTGTTACTGTCACTTGTGCAGTGCAGCACTCAGTTTCTAATCTAATCCCAAACAGTTAATAGTCTGTCACAACATCTGACCACTTTACGTGGATGTATTGATGATAAAAGCAGCATAGTAGGCAAACTACTGGAAAGGTTACCTGTAAAATGTTTTGTGTTTCAGTTATAGCTATCATCATGTTATCTTACCCTGCATCTCTTACAACAGAAAACGTGTTATAGTTCATCCTCTTTTAACTGCTTACACCCTGCCCTCTGCTGCATTTTTCTGTAGCGGGTAGGTTGTTGTTGTTGCATCAAAGGAAAATCTCCCAGTCGGCCTTCATGTTTGCACATGTATGAGGAGCTTGGCTGTGGAAACAACTTGTCTATACAGCCACACCAGGGCAAACACCAACATGCTGCTCACACCTACCTGGTGGAAAATATTAAGCAAGCAGACATACAGAAAACATTTTTTTTTACCTTTAGCCATTGTCTCATCTGCTCATGCTAAATATTTCATGGTGTCAGCTGGTATTATTAAATACATACTTTAGTAAGTGATACCTTTGGTCAGACATCAATTATGATTTTCTGCGGGTAACAAAATAAGATCACAAGGGATATATGTTGTTTGTGTTATTCCAGAGCACTGTGCTACTTAAAGGTGGAGAGATTTAGTGATGCAAAGCGGGACTGTGATGCAGCACTGAAACTGGAACCGACCAATAAGAAGGCCTTTTACAGACGAGCCATGGCCAATAAAGGTCTCAAGGTAAACAGCCCATGATAAAAAATGTTGACAGATTTTTTTTTTACATAAAAGGTTTATATATTTGAATGTAATTTTGTTTATTTTTTGTTTATTTTTTGTCTATTTTATTTTAATTTAGTTTATCACACTATTTTCCTTCTGTTTTTAGATTATTTTAATTTCTCTCTGTTTTCAGTGTTTTTATGGTCCTGTTATGAGACATTGTTATTTTCCTGTGCTTTACCTGACGACCAAAACTCTGGTCTCCCAGGTGTTGTTTTTAAAGTACCATATGAATAAATATGGTACAGTATGGTGTGGAATGGTATGGTACTGCGATGGCCTGGCAACCTGTCCAGGGTGTACCCCACCTCTCACCCATAGTCAGCTGGAATAGGGCCGAACAATCCCCCCACCACCACCATCACCTCAACCCTGTTGGGAACAAGTCAACAAATGAGGGTTTTTGCCTCTTACTCCATCAGGACTACCTAGCGTGCAGCGCCGACCTGCAGGAGGTGCTGCAGCTGGACCCGAATGTGCAGGAGGCAGAGAAGGAGCTGGAGGAGGTGACAGTGCTGCTCAGACAGAGCCTGGGCAATGCTGTACAGGACAAACCCAGAAAGATTGTACCTATCACAGAGGTAGATACACATTTATGATATGAGCGCCTCCTGTTCAGTGCTTAGAAAGAAAGGCTACAGGCATGTGTATTAGTGTCAGAGAGAACTCCATCTCTATTAAGTCTGTAAAGGTAATTATTTTGTGAGATCCATTGTTTGATTTGTGCGCATTTAGCATGTCAACATGCTTCCTCAGGTAGACGACGATGAGGACCTGGCAGCTGTTTCTAACTCAGCTGGCAGCAGTAGAGAGCATAAAATCACCATCAACCACAAGCCCACCAGCGCCTATGATTTTGGGCAGTCTCTGAACGCTGCCCGCTGCAGCGGAAACACGGCGGCCTGCGCTGAACTGCTGGCCTCCACAGCACCCGAGATCCTTCCCCAGTATCTTAGCACCCAGCTGGATGGACACACTATCAGTTTCATCATGCAAGCGCTTGATTCAGATCTACTGGAGAAAGATCCAAACTTGGTGTATCAGCACCTCAGCCATCTGCACACTGCTGAGCGGTTCTCGGTGAGACTTAATTTACATTCAGATGTGGATTTACAATCTGTAATCACCTAGAAACAGTTCAAATTTATTTATAATATGTGGTCAAGTATTAATAACGTGCTCTTTACAGGTTGTACTCAGGCTACTGGAGAAAGATGAACGACGATACATGACTCAGCTGTTTGAGCACCTTTCAGCTGTGGAGAGCACAAGGTTCACTAAGAATGATGTTCAGAATCTGGCCAACAAATACATCTGATCCTCCTGCCTCTGGCCCCTGCTACATAAGCTCCTGCACCACCCAAAATCGGATCTATGCAAAGCACTGCGCAAGAATGTGCGCACAGCAATACTATGGAACTGATGAGGATCGCTTTACCCATCCAAGATTTAAATGATCCCTGAATGTTTCTGTGATGGTGTAAGAAATCTATTTTTCACTCCATAACATTTTGCTATGCAGATTTACTTTTGTACCGGAACGAACCTCTTTAATTGTTCAAACAAAGAATGAGTTTAAGGAGGTGAAAAGGCCTCTCACTTTAGTATACAAAGAGTTAAGGCCCAATGTGCAGTGTTATGTAAGGCCACAGCCAAAAGTGTCCTCCTGTGGGGCAGTTGGGTTTCCTCAGGATAAGCCTGTGCTCCCTGAACTATGGATGTGCTTTTTAACAGACATTTAATTAGAAAAAATATATTGTCTGTCACATGCCTGCTGAGTTTAAAGACACACTAATGCTCCTATCACATCAGATCATTTCTAACCAACTTATAAGATGCACTTCTGGACCAACATATAAGATAATATAAGAGTTTCATTGTGACCAGAGTAGAGCCTTTGACAAATAATGTCAGCCTGATGAGTCATTGCAGTTATGTGCAAATATGAGACTCTTGTTTTTTCTTGTTTATTCAAGTATACAGAAAACAGATGTAAGATTAAACATAAAATGTCACATTAAAGAAGGATGTGTTTAACTACCCTACCCGTCAGCGCACATCAACAGTCATCTCCTGACTTGTGAACACACTATATGAGATGTGTACCTTGGTTTCACTAAAGGGTTACACACACACAGAGTTGTTATCTGTGTAATTTAGCTTCCATCAAATTATCAAATGACATTTGCACCGTAAATTCTACATATTTCACATTCATATGCTATTTTTCTATGTTAAAAGCATATTATACATTTGAAATCTGTTCCAAAATGTTTCTCAGTTTTTCATGAATGTATTACAACAGGGAGACTAACTGAGGACAAGAGGCAATAAATCTGCATCTTATACATCTTATTTCCACTGTGGTTTTAACTATATGTTTAAGTAGAATTGTAAACAAATGTGTACAGTATTCTGATTATTATTCAATAAAATTAAGAAAACCCAGCAATTTGTCCTATGTTGAATTTAAAATACTTGCGACTAAATTGAAGCTGCTGTCTAAACTGAGAAGACATTTTCATGGTTTCTACCACTACAATGAGGAACCTTGGAGTTAGTTTTGACTTGAATCTGTCCCTTGATTCCCATTTAAAATAGGTGTGGAACTAGGTTTAGAACTGCATTCTTCACCTTTGCAATATTGAAAAAAAACTAGTACGTGCATTTACTTCGAGATTGCACAACTGTAATTCTTTATTATTAACATTCGTCTCATATCTTAAAAACATAATTATTTGATATTTTTCCAACAGAGCACTTCATTTTGCAGGTTAACTTGTGGTAACAGTTTCTAAAGTAGATGGGAGGCAGAGCCTTAAGATATCAGGCCCCTCTCTTATGGGCCAACTGCCAGTACATGCGTGGGAAGAAACCCTCTCTGTCTTTAAGATTTACCTTAAAACCTTCCCTTTTTTGACAAACCTTACTTAATGATGGCTCAGGTGACCCTGAAACTTTCCATCATTAAACTGCCATAGGCCTTAATTGTTGGGGGACCCCCATGATGAACTTCTCCACACTTTTTTCCACCAGGTACATGTAATATTGAAGTTATTAACTTGTGTATCGACTTGTCTTTCTCAGCAGGCATCTCTGAGTTCTCTAAAACTCCAGCTGATTGAGACAGAGGGCTGCCCTTCCTTAGTCTGACTCTGCAAGGTTTATTCTTGTTAAGTTTTTTTTTCTTCCCTTTTCACAGATGACTCTTGCACACCAACAATGGAGGACTGGATTGGTTAATTGGAATGTATCATGACAGTGTATATAAATAAAAACCTAATTGAATTAAAGGTGGTCTAGCAATGATAACATACCAAATGCAAGATGCAAGTTTGTTTTTTTAAAGCAAACACACAAAGTTATTTTCTCATTTTTATTTTTTGATATGCATTTACACGCATATAGTAAAGCAAAAATACCTAACAAATGTACAAATATGTTCTGCTACTCTGCACAAATGACAAATGAAATGTGGCACTAGTGTTTCAATCAGTTTTTGTTGATGACTGACGAGCTGAACTAAGGAAGATGAAAATGTTTTTGCTTTAATGCAGGGAGAATTGCAGCATGAGGCCTTATCCACAGAATCAAACTAAGTGTTCATTCAGTAACCAACCACCGATGATCAAAAAACAAAAACATTGCCGGTAGAGGTTCACGTGAGCCGGCTCAGTGGCCTCAAAGACCACAGAGCAGTAAATGCAGGCTTTAAACACTCTGAAATTAAGAGAAAAAAATAATAATAGTTTCAAGTCTGCTCAGCAGCACCGTTTGGCAAGACAAACGGGACTCACAGGATGCATCAAATGGAAAGGGGGAAACTCCAACAACTCCTTTTAACCAGTGTGCACTGCGGACAGCAATGCCATGTGAAATACAGGTAACAGTGCGGGTGCTTTGGGCTGTTGCGCAGCCTTAGTTATTTGCGATGCATTTGCGAAGCATGTGCAAAAACAGCAGCCAGTCTCCCAGGTCTCGTCTGCAGCCATTCCCATGTTGTAAAAAGGACGTGCAACTCTGTGTCTTACAGCTGATAAGGGAGAGGAATAAGATTTAACAAGAGCCTGAGTGCCGTCTTTGGAAGGCAATTGAAAAGTCTTCATTTACCACGTTATGCATGTGAAGAAAAATCCTTCCGACAAATACCCATTCTGCAATCTACGAGCTATCCTTGTTTGGAATCTAGAAGACACAGTGGAAAGTGACAAACAAAACACAAACAGTTTTTTGAAGGCACCACGAGTTAAAGATATCAAAGCTCTCTTCATTCAGTGAAACGAAACTATCATCCTGAATTAATCACCTATGAACAGAACAAAAAAACTTTTTTGAACGAATTTCACAGAATTGATCAACCCACTGCTTCATGTTATCGTAACGACTTTCAGCATGATCTCAACTATGGCCTTCCAGAGACCTTTTACACAGAGTTTTGATTTGAGAAAATCACATATCAATAGAACCTTTTTCACAGAACAAAACTACCCCATTAGCCCTAAGACACGTGAGAATTTTGAACTAGAAATTCAGTGGTTACCAAGCTGACAAGCACCATCTCCCAAAATGGGACAACAACAATGTGTGTATGCATTCAAATAAGATTGTAGTTTTGTTACTGGTCAATTTTAGTGCTAAAAAATTCAGGATATTTAATCTAGGGAGTCATACTTTTACATTAGCGTTCATTTCAAACAATGTGAAAAATAAATACATAGTGGAACGCAAACGTTTCTCCTGCTTACTGTTACAACTTTGGGAAAATTTTGAAGGAGGAAATGGTGTGATGTTCCCCGGTCTTGTTCAAGTTTCCTTCTAGAAAGCTGAAATGTTCAAGGTTCCAGTGTGGAATCGCATCCACATAGTAAAGCATAAATCAAACACTAGCAAAAACTGGCACCGTGGTTTTATTTTCACCCAACACGATTAATACGCAGCAACTGAATCAATGGGCTGCGTTCTGGTAAAAGTAGGCAATGAGTGTGTGTCTGTGACACATTTCTAACGTTTTACCGCTTCCAAAAGAGAGCAAACATAGATCCATTCTACCGTGATAATTCATTTTATCAAAGACAAAAATACCAAAATGATATGTCTCCTTTTCTGCAGCGTAACAGAAGATCTTAATTAAACTGTAAGCTGTGGTTGTTAAAAAAGAAAAGGATGTTAGATTTTATGTTGTGCAGCACTTAAGGTATTGACATTTTAAATATCTGTTTGTATACAGGAGTTCTTAGACTGCTGCTGGGTTTGGACTGTGTGTTGTAGTTGATGATGGTTGTTGTTGGGTTCTTTTAGAAGCTCTCCGGTGTTGTTGCAGGAGTCCAGCTCAGTATGGCACACCGGGTTGACATTCTCCTCTGTGATGAAGCTGAGGGGGGAGAGCTCCAAGACATTACCCAGGGAGGAGCTAGTGGAGGGGGGAGAGTGGGGAGTGGTCACAGCTGCTTGTCCCTGAGACGAGGACAAAGAAGTGGGACATGTCTCCAGGCGGTCGTTCTCCACCTCTGGTAAGGGGCTGACGGTCGTAAAGCGCATGTGGTAATCACCTCCGCTGGAGCCATGGCTACAGGATGTCTTCATGCTTTCCAAGTCTGAGCAGCTGAACTCTGAGAAATGGCTGGAGTGGGAGTCTGCCACGGATGGCAAGCTGCCGCTCAGTGAGGGAGAGTCAAACTCTGAGGAGTTGGTGCTGCGCTGCTCCAGAAGCTGAGCATCCACGTCCTCTCCAGTTTCGTTGATCTTTGTACTTCCGCCTCCTCCTTTCTTGCGCAGCTTGCCTTTACTTTTCTTGCCCCCCGAGCTGGAGGAGGAGGAGCAGGAGGCCTCTTTGGCCCATTTAGTGGAGGTTCCTTTGCCCTCTGAGGAGCCGCAGCCATTGGATGGACATATCCAGCCACAGCGGCTGGCATGGTTGGCGTCATCTACGCTGCTGCTGTCGCTGGGATGTCGCTGCTTGGCAGGTTTGGATTCAATGTCAGCCTGGACCTCCATGCTGTTTCCATCTCTGGAGCACAGAAGTAGAAACAAAAATAAATAAATCTATGTACAAACATGTTGATGAATTGCATTACTGAGGCCCCAACAAGCAGTTTTTCAATCATTAAAAATACAAATCTCCTTCCATTACATTGCGGAACAGAAATGTTTTAACCTGTCAAGAGGCATGTAGGCATTGAGAATGGATCCAGCCATTGCTTTGGTGCTGGCATTGTCACTGATTGTACCCAAGCTGACAGTGCCAGACTCCCCACTGAGGCTGCAGCGCTCCTTCTGCACATCAGCCTGTACCTCCAGCCTAAAAAAACGAGAGATGGAGCATTTGGAGGTGGAAGAGTGCCTCAAGAGTCAAAAATCCTAACATTTCCGTTTTAGTACCTGTTCAGGTAATTGACCATGGCACTCCCTGACAGGCTGCCCGTGATGCTGGCTCCTGCGAGGGCCATGGTGGAGGCTGTCTCACTTAGGTTGTCCCTTGTGACCCCCAGACGGTCCACATGGCTGCCACTGGCACTTAAACTGCCCGTCATACCTCCAACACTGCCCTCGCCTATACTAGGGTTATTCCTGGGATCAGTCACTGAAGTAGTATCTATACAACAAGAGATAAGAAGATACGGATCTAACACAAACTAAAAGAAAGAAAAAACTGAAGAGGATGAGGGGAAATGCGGGACTAAATGAAACTTTACAACAAAAAAAAATTTCTTGATTAAACAATTCAGGTTATTACTTCAGATATGACAAAAAATGTGTGTAGAAGAAGACAAAAAGAGTATCTGTAAACAGATAAGATATGACTTTATGACCATTTATAACTTGGTTCTAAGTAAGGGAATGGTCATTTTTCAGCATAAATTCAGGGTTTTCCAGGTTGGAATAATCACTCACCAGTGGCCGCTGCCCCACTGCCAACATTCATATCATTCTCATCAAACTCTATGCGTACTCCTTTTCCATTCCCAGCTGACACACCACAGCCTCCACTCCGGCAAAGTGAGATGGGCACCACACCATACACGTACGCAAGCATGATGGGAACTCCTATGCCTGAAGTGTTCAACAGACAGAGAGATACAGATAATGTCAGTCTGGAAACTAAAAAGCAGTGGAGGCCACTGCTGCTTATGCAATTGAGTCAAAACCCACTAAACGCTTTTAAGCTTTGACATCTTTTCATAAATGCTCCTGAGAAATTCTGACTTTCAAAACAAACTTTTGCAGAGCATCATCTTGGAAAGTAATCAAGGTTAATTAAACAAGGACTTTAGGCAGAATCCTTGTTTGACTTTGCCGAAAGTCGAACAAACAACCAGTATGTCAATAAAGAGGAAGAGAGAGAAAGAGGAGGGAACGGTGGGAGAAAAAAACTGACCGACAGTGACTGCAGCCACCACTGGGGACACAATGACAGAGAAAGACACACCACTAGCGATCACAAGGTTCCTCTTATGGTCGGAAATATCTTTGCCTTCATAACGGTTATGGATCTGATGGAGAAAACACACAATTAGAAACTGTGATGTCTAACGTAAGATACGATAAGTAATATAATCAGATTAAAAACAGAATGTATACGTTTCTTGACAGAAAGTCTGTCAAATTTAATGTCATTATTTGATTTTGGATTATTGGAGTGAGAACCCATGAGAACTCTGAAAGACAAAACAAAACAAGGCAATTTTTCTATAAATACATTTACATAAAACTGAATTTTGTTTATTTGAACCCTTGTTTCTTATCAAAAAGGGGTAAATAGACCAGATTTAACTGTTGTAGGTCTCCTCCTTAACTAAAGGAATAAAAGAGATACCATCATATGACCACACACTTCTCTCTATACGACCTACTTTCCAAATTAGTAAATATATAACAGATAAGTGAAACAAGACCATCAATGACAAAAAGCTTGTCTTTCCATGGTTTTAATGAGCCAGCAGAAAGTGCATGAACATTAGGACAGGCCAAGATTTTCTGCGTGTTTGGAATGAATGCTAGGACCGGCATCATGTGATCATTGCTGTATTTAGTTTGCTTTTTTTCATGGGGAAAATGTTTTTGGTTTTGGCCTCTTCTTGGCAGGCTTAAGCAGGGAATATGCTAATACTCCCCCACTGTTGCAATATTTTGATTCCGTACAACTCTGCACTTTTAAGGCTGTGCGGTCACAGAATTACCAGAACAGTCCAAGATATAGTTTTAAAGTCTAGAAATGTCACCAACTGTGGTGGTTATAGTGCATTTGAAGCCTCACCTTCCTACCCACATATACAGGGATGCCGATAATCATGGCAGGGATAGCAATGCCGGCGATGAGTGCAATGCCAACGGGGGCACCAACAAGTGTTCCCAGTTGCCAAAGAATCTTCTTCTTTCTGCTCCATGGCTTCTTCCCCCAGAAAGTACAGCCTGATGGACTGAAACAGACATAAGGGAAAAGGTAGGGAGATATGATGATGTGTAGCCTTTTGGACAAGCAAACATGAACAGAGACATTATGTGCTTTAAGATAACAAATAAATAAATGTTTCAACTGTATATGATGGAATAAATGTTTATGTGAGATATTTACCTCAAGTAGTGCAAGTCTGAGATCTCCTTCATGCAGAGCCAGCAGAACTCGCAGCCACAGACAGCACAAGTCATGTGGTTACAGCTCCCATCATTCATTTTGATAATATAAGCAGCACAGCGTGGACATGGTTTGATGTCGTCGGCTGAGAGAAACAGAATACCATGTTCAATGGTAAGGATCAGAGTTTACATGCTAACATTTCATGTCGAACAACTGTTTGGCTCTAAACGTAAAGCACATTGGCCTGTAAAAGTTATTGTGAGAAATGAGCTCCCATTTGTTTTTAAACGTGCAACCACCAGACACAAACTCGGTTGAAGCACTGAAGGCAGTGACAGATCGAAAAGCCACAGATGATTTTGTTACATAACATGAAGCCTACAATCATGACATAATATAATCGATAAGTTAACTCTAAATTAGACTAATTCAAAAAATTATAATAAAAAATTCAAAAAACACTGGCAAAAAACACGAGATCTGTTCATTCTGGTACAACACTAAGTGGCTTTTCTGTATTGTCTTGTGTCGGCTTGGCATATTGGGAACTTTGGTGGGGGCAACATAAAATACGAGTTTTCTCGTGCTAACACCTTTTTTACATGAAGGTATACCTGCTTTAAGAAACGTGTTGAATGAAAACAGAAATACGTCATATAACCCTTTCATCCTATTGAAAACTGTAATCTTTCCAAACACCTTACCAGCAGCACCACTTTCTTGACTGTAGCTGAGGGAGGATGAGCGCACGGTCCTCAGGCGGAGGCTCTGGGCCCTCTGTTGACGTGCTGCATCACAAGTCTGGTTGGGATGCCAGAGCTGCTTACAGTGGTAACAGAACTCTGTTCCACAACCCTCCCTGCCGCACGTGATCTTTGGACAGCTGGCACACCCAAAGGCTATAACTGCATAACTGGCAGAGAACAAACAAAATAGTTACTGGACACAATAATATACACATTTCTGTCTGTGAACAATAAAAGTATGCTGGATTTTTCTTTCTTTTTTTTTTTTTAAAACATGACTTCAGCATGGCCTATATGATATCATTTGAATAAAACAACAACTTCTAAATAAACCAAGTAACAATTACACTGAGATTCTAAAAATGCTGTATGGAAAATGTAGAACGCTGATACTTCTATTGATGAGAAGGAGATTTTTATGTTAAAATGCATAACATAGAAATGATAGAAAATGAAATTCCGCAAAAAAGTTGTGAGAACGATGACCTGCTGAATGAATGCACTAGAAAATGCTCAACAAAGTAGGAAAATATGAGAGTCTTTAAACAGAAGAACACATTAAAAAGGACTATGACTACAAAGGCGAACAGGCAGCTCCTAATTTCTCATCTCTTTAATAAGAGTGAGACTTTGGACACAGAAAGGTGTGTTTTTCCATGCGATTGAACCGTATTGTTGGTGATTTGCATCTCATTACTGTGAACTGAGTAGACTTGGTAACAATGTGCGCACTTGGTGCCATTAATTCCCACAATTAATGGAGTAATACACACAGCTTCCACTTCCTACATGTGGAATCAAAGCATTCTGGGAAATAGAGTATTGCAGTTCAGGCTCTGCCTCGAAGTAGAAGCAGAGCCCCTCTCTTCTAATTTGACCACTTTCAATTATGAGTGAGCATTTATTATTTTGGAGAGGGAGGGACCAATTATCACTTTTCATGAAAACGTTCCCCCGAACTCATGGCTGCTGCTTGAAATCTGAAACTCCAATCTGAGAAATTGAGCGGGAAATTTGCCAACGAGAACCATTTCAAAATTTGCAACTTTTGTGCCCTCTCCCATTCCATTTTTCAGGCTCGTTTTTAACATCACAGCCTATGGAACAGGTTGAAGCATTTCCGTAACTCTGAAAATCACAGCGTCTATTCTAAAAATTGCTTTGATAGTTACATTAGCTTTAAGCGGACATGCTAACCTACTTTTTAAGGAATGATTTGTATATGAAATTCCCCGAAAAAATGCATTGTGAAATCCTGAAGAAGCAAAAAGTTTAACAATTTTAAAATTGTTATAGAGCTGAATATTTTGAAGAGAAAGGTCATTTGGTGATAGCTCAATGACTTGAGACCCATTTACAAGTTGAATGGTCTTCCTCGCTGAATGTTGAAGTAGTTAAGGCTAAAAGAACCGCATAGACATGAGGAAAACAGAGCAAGAAACAATTATTAAAAGTTAGGGAACTAAAACTAGCAAACAATTAATGTTTAACTCCCTGGAGTTGCATGTTGTAGGTCTGAGTAGCAGAAGTCTCCGAGCAACTCTGTGACTGGCCAAAGGATTATGATTCAATCACAGAGCCCAGAGGGCCTGGGATACTTCCTATGCTGTGGATCAATTTACCCTCTACCGTGTAAATATTCAGACAGAAATTACAGACATGTCAGTGTTATTCAAAATCCTTTCTGAGTATGCATTTCTCTGGGAAACAAAGATTTGAGCGGATAGGAAAATTGTTTGAAAGGATGTGGTACAGATTTGTAACAATTGTGCCAATCTTCTATGTCAACCAAAATAATGAATCTAAAGGGTTATGGATATATCAAAAGTTTACACTGGTGGAAACAAAAGTTCAACTATGATTTCACACTAAAATATTACATAAATAAAAATATGATAATTTAAGGGAATTCTGAGCAACTAGATCCAACACAATGCTGAAGCGGAAAAAATGTCTGACAAAGAGTAGGAGGAAAAAAACACACTTAGCTTTACTGGTGGAACAGAAAGGTTCATAGTAATCTGTAAAACTGCAAATTACTATCAAATAAAAATGGATTTACTTTCATGTCCTCATCTCCTCAACAGTAAATCAGAGGAAACTTAAGCTGTTGCTGATTCCAGTAATAAAACTGCATTACAACAGCCTTTCAATCCATGTGGCGGTCATTTACTTTCTAACAGTTTCAACATAAAACATCTGTTGATCTTCCCCCACAAATTAGCCTTGGTACGGTGAGAACAAGAACAAATCTCCTTTTTCCAGGGTTATATGAATGTCTGACGATATGATTAGGTTGCCAACACAAGGCCCTTTCAAACACATTAAAACAAAACAAAGATAATAAAGAAATAAAAATGAATAAATCTAATATCTGCTTCAGTCAGTTTTTGTACAGTTGATTAATGGCAACTATACATGCCTACATATATATGGCATACATATATAACATTGGATATGCCATATCCAGTTATCCCATACTATGGTTTTGATTTGACAACACTTGTCATTTCCAGCAGGACAGAGCTGCTGCTCTCTAGCTCTAAACAGGAAACTGGGGGGAGGGGGAGCCCATGACAAAAGTCAGCCATTGTTTTGTGTTGCATCTACTTCTGGTTTTCCGAGAACACAATATTACGCATTGCGCCGCCAACAATTCTTCCTCTGAAAACACATGTTCTAATGTTCTGGTAGGTGACTGGTGGGGGTAACTCCAACGATTCAAGGCTGCAGAAAACAAAAACAAAAAAACTGTACTACTAGAAAGTCTGACAGGATGTTTTTTGTTTTGATTTGTTTTTCCTTCTTTTAAATCACCACACTACCTCAAACAATTCCTGGAAGAAAGGGAGACAGATCAGAGGGAGAAAAAAAAACTGAGGAAAGAGACAAAGGAGAGCTTTTACACAGAGCTATAAAGTGACACAATGAAACATGTCCTAAGGCATTATGTGGTATAAAACTACTATTAGTTTACTATTACATGGGGTAAAAAAAAAGAGCCAGAAGTGGAAACATTACAAGACAAAAAGGTGAGGATAGATATAGGAAGCTCAATAAATAAATAAATAGTTGGTAAACACAAGGGTAAACAGAATATTAGCCCATATAGAATTTTTTTATTTCATCTTATAAATATATATATTATTTATAAATCAAATAAATGTTTAAATTATATTAAAATATATTCATATATTATGTATAAATCCTATAAATGTTTAAATTATATTATGTTATATCAATTTGCAATCAGGTCAAGCATAAGCTTAACTTATTTAGGGCTGGGTACTGCTGCTCCCTCAGTTGAATTCATTGCAATTCCAAATATATTGATTATAATAATCATAATACAACATTGTCTCAAATGGATTAAGATTTTTACTTTTTGATCAGTTTCATAAATCAGAAATCTGAATAGTTTCTCTTCTCAAATTTCCTTATACAAAATGCCTGTGCTGCGTCTGTCATGCTAACAGTCTGCACAGATTCTTCCTTAAGTCTCACTGTACATTAGTCTTTTTGGTCAATGTTGAACATGTCAAATGTACTATGTCATAATTTAGCGATATCTCTCAAAAAGTCCTTATGAAATCAATGCTGGATTTTTCAAATCAAAATCAATTCAACTAAAAATAAACTTTTTTATTATAATTCAATTCCGGTTGTTTTACAAATGCCTTACATTTCTCCAGGGACAAGCATGACATGACAGTCCAGTCATAGTCCAGTTTGTAAAGTTTGCCAAGCTTCCTAGTAATGAATGAATGTGTGGTTTTGTAGCAATTCATTATTTGGAATATTTTGTCCCAAAGGGGGAACGTGGCAACTGGTATGATGCTTCCTATCTTTTTCTGCTTGTATGATCTTCTATCAGCTTATCGATCTTACAAAATACATGTATGTTTGGTGGGAGTAAGATAAAATAATACAAATAGCATAAACATCTTGCCAGTAAAACATCCTCATTAAATGCTATCTTTTCTGGAGACTCCCTGACAGTAACTGAGGCAAAGGAGACAACTATATACTAAAGCAAGGTTGGCTTTGTTAACAGGACAGTTTACATGAACGCAATTAAGAAGTTGCAGTAAATTCCTGATCTTTAGCTATTCCAGTGGTCTGGTGGCTTGGCATCCCTCCATATTCTAATTCATATCTTTCATTTATTACTATTGTTGCCATTGGTGGAAATAGTTATTTTAATTACCATCCTCTTTATTACTACTACCCACACACCCTCATTTATTATTAATTTACTTTCAATGCATCTATGAATGTTTTGCTTGGTTATGCAAGTAGAAACAAAGCAGCGCTAACACTTGAGAGACACACAATGCTATGATCATAACACTGAATATCTATAGATTTGAGTTTACTATTGTGTATATTCACATATTACTTTTTTCAGACATTGTCCAACTGTATCACCTGTTGTGCAAATGTTTCTTACCCACAGTCCGGAGCAGGACACCAGCGGCAGTCTGGGTCAGCAACCAGCCACCTCCTCAGCATGAACTCTTCATACTTCTCCATGAGCACTCGATCCCTCAGAATCATGCAGATATCGTGTGGGTTGAAGCGCTCTGAGCATTCAGGGCAGCTTATGTTGACACGCGACTCTGATATTTCAATGCGTAGATACTGGCGCAGGCAATCAATGCAGGAGCGGTGATGACAGGTCATGATGTCGGGGAAGCTTTCCTTGGAGTGGCACAAAAGGCACAATGGGCACTCCAGTAGCTCTGACCCCACTCCAACCCCTGTCTTGGAAGAAGACGAGGCAGAGGAGGTAGAGAAAGGAGGACCTGAGGCAGATGAGATGGAAGCAGCAGCAATCGAGGCAGCCCCATTGCTGGCCACAGAGAAGAAGGCAGAGTTCTTGTCATTACACATCTCAGAGTGGATGCTCTCAATGGTGGCAATGCCATCCACTCCCGTTAGCCCTCCTGATCCTGGATGCTGTGAGCCTCTGGACTTTTGGTGTCCCGATTTGGACTCCCGCCCTCTTCTTCTGAAAAGAGAGGCCAGGGAGAAACGCCTCTTCTTAGGTGCCTTCTTCAGTGAGGGCAAGGAGATGGAGGAAGCAGTGGATTGTAGGTCCCGGTCAGAACCCATTACACTACTACTTCCATGACCCAACTGATGGTGCTTTTGTAAACTCATTTCTCCAGCAGGAGGTGAGGGATGTGCCGCTGGCGAGCCAGGATTGGGAAGCCCGTCTCTCCCATGTGCAGAGAGGTCTGGGAGTTGGATGAGACTGGGAGAGGGGGTAAGGTGGTGAATAGAGGAGGGGGCAGGGGAAAGGGGGCCAGGGTGGAGGGATAGGGCTCCAGAGGGCCCGTCTGTGTTTAAGACATGGTGACTTCTCCTGATCAACCTCGCTGTCACATCTAATAGCCGGATTTTGGCGAAAGGGTGGGGGTCACCTGCTGAGAAACCTCTGCAACAGATTCTGGAATGAAGAGGAAAAATGCAACAGAAGTTGGAAGGAAAAAAGAAGAACATTTTGTTAATATGGTAAATTATTATCAAGTTATTTTTGATTAACCCACATAAGCAAAACAAAAAAGACTCAAGTATAAAAATAACAAACATTTCATTGTGTGGGGAAAGTAAAGAAAAGGAAATGAGAAACAAACATTTCGTCTAAAATAACCATTTACTAAGAAGGCACAAAGGTACTCTGATGAGGGCATTATGTGAGCTTTTCCAATATTGAGCTTTAACTAGGAGAGTAGCACAACTTTAAAGTTATTATAGCTTTTGATATTTTGCTCAGCCAGTATCACAGCTGGCAAGGTGCAGCTTTGCTTTGCTAATCAGGACAGCGGTCTAAACAGAGAGAGGACAGGGGGATGACAACCTTGAATAATATTGATGCAAACAGTGTTCACATCTCTATGCAGTAACTATGCTGTAGCTGTATTCTGCTGATGATGGCACACAGAAGAAAGTTGGTGATAAAGTAAAGGGTTTGACAGAGTAGGTTCTTTTCAACCAATGGAAGAGGTGCTGGTAATAGCAAAAGTTAATCATATCAAGCTGAGAAATTAACTAAAACTTGTATCTGTTGTATTTACATGGAGTGAATAAACCAATACAGCAAAGAGAAAAGAAACGGTCATTTGTACGCTTTGAAATAAACCACCAACATGTGTACAGCTTTGAAGCTTACATCAGTTGTCAATGTTTTGTTCAGGGCTGATTTAGTAAGGTTTGTAATAACTTCTAATAGGTAGTTCACACCTTTGATAAAAAATGTTTGAGATTTATGCATGAACTGGTATTCTTTTAAGACGCTATGAGAATGCTGGACTGTGTTTCTGAATGTTGACATAACTTTACTGGATAAAAAAGGCATTCCGCTATGTCCTGTTTGACAGCAGGCGGTCAAGAGTGAGTCTGTGACGTTGCAGGTATATAATTAAGTCCAAGGTCTTAGCTAGGTGCACCTGACTAGATTAGACAGTTATGACAGCTTCTTGGCTAAAGGCTGTGGTCAGCAGGAAAGGCTTTTCCCTTTCTTTGCCCAAATTAAAAATTTTAGGACATTAACATGAGCCAAATTTGCTTTTAGTAAATGCAAAGGTGGCTATAGAGGGTAAAATAAAGAGATATTGCAAAAATTATTTTGCAGAGTGTCGAATATGAAAATGTGACTTTAGAAGATCTTTTAAGTACTCTTAGTGGAGCACTTTATACACTATAACTCCAGATAACAATCAATGTGCGCTAATCACGGCAACTTTATTGTGAGTCTAATAACTTGAGTCATTCATTTAGGAACTCACCCTTCCTCCTGTGCATTTAAACTGTGACAAGGACAGTGCTCCAGATGGAGATGGACCTAAACTTTACTGTGACTAACCATGCTGATCGTTCAGCATATATAATTTCATATATTGTCCATCATAATTTTTTTAAAGAATATCTAAGCTAGCCAAATTGCAGCTGTTAAATCACAATTTCTGGACAACCAATGAAATTTGGTAAAACAGTGACTCTAGCAAATTATAAAAGACAAATACTGTTTCACTGCTAATTATAGAGAGAAAATTGACCAGCAAATTCAGTGAATGCGTTATTTTGGAGCACCGCCTGGGCTCAAAAATGCACCTCAATTACAAAAGACCAAGTATTATTTAAATAAGCATAAGACTATTTGACCAATAGCCAGATCCGATGAGAAAAGCAAGGTAAAGTGACAAAGTGGGGTTTTATTCCAGCAAACTCTTGATAAACAGCAGCCTAACATTGATTAAAAAATAAGCAACATTCAAGACAGAGAATAAAAGATATTTCAAAGAAGGATTAATAAATGGGCAAAAATAACGTAACAGACTTTACAGGGATCAGCATAAGGTAAGGACTTGGACAAATGTTAACATTCACTGTGAGCCAGTGTTGTCACCCAGTCAGTATCCCACCCACTGCATTCCTTTTCTGCTTGTCTCCAGTGTAATGTTGCCTCTGTGCACATTCCTGGGCTTCTATAGAGTCAATCCATACCAAGGCTTCCACTGCATCATGAGCAAACACAGAACAAGCTCCTTATAGGCAAGCTGAGCTACTATTGACTGATGTAACATTTATACACATGCCCTCCATTATGACCACAATGTGAAGCATGCTGAAAAATTGGGAATTTCTTGTGGCTGAAATTATATGACAGGATTAACCTTGCACAATATTCATAGAAAATATCTAAATCAAAATTAATTTAAATAAATGTTGGGGGATCAATTACATCAGTGCTCACTAAATAAAATTAATATTATGGCCAGAGTAAAGAATGAAAAATTGAGAGATATCAGCGACAAAAATAGCATGAACAAAGAAGGTATTGTTGACTGTACGAAGAGGCCAGCAGGCTGAAAGGGAAAAGAAGTTTCCAATCCCAACAAAGCCATTACAGTCTCCAGCTGTCCCTTTACACTCGGACTTCCCCCTCAGTTCTCTCTCACAGCAGTCAAAAGGTGGCGGAGGCGGTGATGAAGTTAGCATCCTGGCATTTCTGCTCAGCTGAGACAGCTAAGAGCTCAGGAAGGGTGTGAAATGGAAAGGAATTAACTGGTAATTTGTAAGAATGTGGTACATTTCCTCACATAGCAGAAAAACAGGCTCTAGCACACAGAAAAGATATACTGATCGATTAACTATAAAAAGGCAAATGATACACGGACCATCTAGCTCAAAGGTAAGAGAGAAAAATAAACTCAAATGACTCACTGAATGTGCTTACTTAACAGTTTGATAAGGCCATTAATGTCACACCTAGTCTCTCATTTCACACTAAGGTGCTAAAGGCCATCCATCCTCTTGCCTTGCAGTTGTGTTTACAATGAGTCAGGGAAGTGCAACACCGGTTCTGACAAACACAGAGATCATGGGCTGGGGTCTCAATGCTAAGAAAATTACATTTCTTCTGAAGAAGACAGATTTAGGTTCTTAGCGAAGAGAGTATCAAGGACTACCTTTGACACCCATTAAGCATAGTACATTTTGTTAATGCTGGCCTTTCATGGTTAGAGTTCAGCAATCAGGAGTAAAATTTGATAATGTTGGACACAATTATGACCAAATCTGGAGTAAATCTAAAACATTAACGGGAAAAAATCCCATCTAACATTTTTAACAAAGCTTGTAGGTTTTGTGATTCCTCAAAAAGTATATTATATACAGGGATCTAAAATGTTTTAACAGCTCAAGATTTATTAAACAAAACATTTAGAATCTCTTAAATCAACTTAAATTAAACGTTTTCATATAATCTTCCTCTTAACTATAATACTACATTAATTTACTGCATTATATTAGTAAAAGCAGATAAAAAGAATGTCCATTTGATCCGTTTCTAAAACACAGAAGCCACATAGATAAATATTCCAATATAAAGTTATTCCTCAACATAAACATTTAATATCAAAACATTTCTAATGATCTTCACTTAAACCAACTTGATTAACATGTCAAGTCCTTTTTTAGTGATATTTTTAGTGAAAATACAAACACACCATGCTGTTTATGAGAATGATATTTACTTTACCGCATTACTTGAATAATATAGTTATACTGAGTTAACCATTTTTTATAATGTGTTTTGCTGTAGTAAGATTCATTTGTATCATAGGCGATCCCTGCTTTTTATCTGCCGACTGATCCACTGTAGTTATGCATCACATCTTTTTTTTCTGTACCAAATACAATGTGGGACTGTTTCATTTACAATTACTTTTTCAAAGGGCATATCTGTTTGCACATCATGAGATTATCATTATTATGTGAGATTATGTAAACTATCGTCTAAACGTGATCAACAGCACTTCAAACTATGAAAAATTTGCACTGGACACACAATTTCACTTTTTCAGAGGGTAACCAATAAACTGTTGGTATCAAAACAATACATTTATACCAGTTACACACTTGCCTTTTTTAGTCACATTAGTGTGGGATGGTTAAACAAAGATAGACCAGTGTTTAATATGCATTTATGCACAACAAAAAACATTTATCAAATGAAAAGTTGACAAATGTTTAGGTAAACAATTAACTGGATTTACAAAACTGACTTTCTAATGGCTGTGGCATCCAAATCTTTCTGATGCAGATATAATTTAAATAACGTGCCCATTTTTCCATTTTGGACACGAGGATTTTGTTTTTGTAGCTTCAGATAGGATGCAGAAGCCAATAGACATGAGATTGAAATCAGAGTGCAGTTTATTCTGTGTGGCTACTTCAACTGTTTAAGGAAAAACAGTGAACTGTACTAGACAAAGGGCTGTGGAAGTGGTGTGTTATGAGATGATTCAACACAATCTAAAGAGATAAATTCACACACTAAATCTTGTTTTCTGATTTTTCTGTCTCTTGATTTACTGGATTTAATTTATTCATTACACTCACTGGCTTTGTGCCTAAGAAATAAAGGCTATGTCACTCTTTTACTGTCAATTTAAATAAATATCCCAATCTGTACCAACCAAAGAAGTATTCTGAGGGAAGAACTGTTACCTTTGGGGAGAAGATAAATACATTATTTCCATGTAAAATAAAAAATGACAGCTCTTCACATAATATGCTGGGGTGGAACATTATAACAATATTTTTAATGGACTGTATTTTCAGCTTGTGAAATTCAAAGAAAACTGTCATAAGAAAAACTAAGTTTACTGATAAACAAGCACAGTAAAACTTGAGGTTCTAGTTGTTTCAAGAGGCCTCTTTGTAACAGTACAAATATGTATCTTTTCTCCCTGTTTATTAAGAGGATCCATCACAAATACATTTGATTGTTTGTAACATTAAAATGTTGGTTGTAAATTCCATCTTAAAAGAGGGTTGTGCATAAAGAGTTTTCAACCAACAACTTTGAAGACAGGTCCCCAAAAGGGGAAACATGTCTTGTCTTTAACACTATGTCTTTAACACTTCTGTTAAAGACATAGGATTGCTTGTAGATAAACTGAAAGCTTTCAGTGTGTTCATGGGGATCTGTAAGAACAGAACAAGAGGTGATAGATATAAGGGTACAATTACGCACTCCTTATTATTACTACCACTGCACTTTACGGTGTTGAAGTGAGGTCCTATGCCAAGAAGTTGAAAATACTATTTTTTGTGATGTGCATAAACTTTAACAGGATGACCATAGTAATATGCTAAGTTTGATAAGGATGTGGTATTTCAGCCCCCGCTCTTTCTGTCTGGTTAAATTAGTTCTACCATTAGTTCTACCAATCCAACACTACACACACACTACACACACACACACACACAGCTACATATATATATATATATGTGTGTGTGTGTGTCTTTATGTGAGGTATTATGATACATACATACATACATACATACATACATACATACATACATACATAGTTGTGTGTGTCTGTTTACACAGTTTTATCTATTCTATCCTACTTTACGGGGGCAGAGTACAATCTCTATAGTTACTAGTAAGTAGTTACTCTCATTCAAATGATGCACAATAGCAAGTGTTGTTTCGGTTTCATAGTTGTCATAGTTTTCGTCAAACAATGAACTTATTCATAACGTTCGACAGGTAGCTAGGTTACCAATATGTTTCTCTGTTTCAAATCAGTTGGCCTAAAGTATCAATTCGTCAGTATGCATTACAACATTGAAAATGTTCCGGGACACACCATTACAATATGGCAGTTATGAAAAATGTTCTATAGGTCATAGTAGGCATTATTCACGGCGACAGAATACCAGCAAGACAATCAACGACTAAACACAGCGATCATTAGCATTAGGCTAACAAGGTTAGCTAGACACGATGAGAACCTACCGTCTGTTGCGAATGACACTTCTTGTGGAGACAGTAATACCCAGAGGACAAGGAGCTTCTCAAAGATGTTTGAGCTAATGTATCAGTGGTCTCGCTATTGCGTTGCAAATGACTTCCACACTGATACTTGCACTTATTTCTGGTCCCACCTATCTGCTCCCTTTCGAACGGTAACAGCTCCCACAGAGCTCGCTCTGTTGTTCATAGTTCTCGTTCTAGCTCAGAAATTCAAATAGCATCGCGAGGTTTTAACATCGGCTCCACTGACCTCTCTCAATAGAGGTAGCCTAATACAAATTTAAACTGGCCCCTACAGTTCTCAATAGCACCACGACTAATAACTGTAACAACGGCAACGATAATAAGAAGAAGGAAAAAGCACGATTTTCTTCTGTAATAAACGTTCTGTGATTTGTATTTGTCTGAATTTGTTAAGTACATATTCATTCATCTATCCATTTGTTGCACAGCTTGTTCTCGGTAGTGTGGCATGCTATGTGGAAAAGTGGCCAGTACAACCCGTTGAGTATATCTAGTGACTTAATTGGAAGACCTAAGGCCTAGATAAATAGTTGCTTGTGACTGTTAGTGATAAACTTGAGTGAATTAGCCTTGGTGCTCAAATGGTTGCAAAACAAACCAAAACTATCTGTAATGGTGTACTGAGAAGCCAAATAAAGTCAACCTGTTTTTGACTCATTTATGCAAAATTGTTTTGTTTTTTTAAGTTGCATTAGCATGCATCCATGTAAAGAATGACATATTTGTGGATAAGGTGGCTGACAGGCCATCGTCACACAGATTAATCTAATCCAAGCTCGAGAGGATTACATGATAGCTCTCTGAGTGTCAGTCATTATCAAGAGACAAGAAATGACAGATGAGTCAGTAGATTTGAACAGTGCAGATTATTTTCACTCGCATGGGTTTAAATGACGAGTTCCCCTAGTTCATAGTTGCTTTTATGCTAAATATTTCTTGTGAAGCTATATATAACAAAAAAAGTCCGCTGTGCATAATCACTCTGATACCAGATTTTCCACTGGAGTGAAGCCTTTTTACACATGCACTGACTAAATCTGAAACGGTATTTTCTCAATTGTTTAATCCATATATAACACCATCTCTCATCCTTTCAAATCTGAAATTTCCCTGTGCCTGCAGGTGTAAAACATCTGCACAGCACGATACTGCCATAATCCAATGTGTTCTTGGCTTCACGAGGTCTCTTCTCTGAAAAAGTGTCAAGAAAAAGGAAAATCACTTGACCCTCATAAATTGATAACTTTATAGTTGTTGGAGGTAGGTCTTACTTAGAGGCTTCACTGTATAAGGTTGAACACATTTAGACTCACTAAAGGAAAAACAAAAAAAAAGGTCTAATCTAATTGAAGTTGCTTAATGCCCCTGAAATTTTGAATCCATCAATTATCTGTACCGCTTACCCCCAGCTTTAGTATATCTCAAATCTAAACTACATCCAGTGTGCCTATGTGGAGAGGGTTATTGGACCCACAATGTTGCAATTGTAAAACTCCAAATACCTCCTGCTTCCAGAATTCATGCCGTTTACTCAAATCCAGTCCCTGATGTCATTACATTTTCTAAATTGCTTCTGATTTAATGCTGATAAAAGCTTAAAAACACTAATGGCAATAGGTGACAAAAAGTTAAAAGTAAAAATTCCATATGGTTTATTCCCTCTCAATGAAATGAACTTGACTTTCATAGTAATTTCATAATATAAGACCATTAGTCCAATTTGTACTGATGAAGCACAAATCAGTATATTGGCCTTAAAAACCCTGTATCATAGGTCTATCACATGACCTGTGGAAATATAAACAGTATTCGATATATGTTTTAGTTTTAAAAATCCTAATGCAAAATCTGTTTAAAAAAAAAAAGTTTTTTTATGACACAAAATTATTAACATCGGCGGCAAGAACTCAAGTCTGGAAGTATACAGCAACTCCAAATGGATAATGACTATCACTAATACCCCAAGGTACTGCTTCTTTGCAGTGTCCATAATGCAGTAATGAAATAAAGAGGCTTTTTTTAATGAATTTATTACAGCCAGTAGTTTACGATACAAATCACCTTTCAATCTGCTCAGCTACCACCTTCCTGAACATGGCTGATATTCTGAGCACTGACAGTAAAATGACATAAAACCAAGGAATGCATTCAATTGTATTATTTCACTTTTCTCTATTTTTCTATTTTTTTTTACAACAAATTTTCTTTATGATCAAGGTCTAGTCAAACATCTCTAGACCTGGCAAAGTCAATTGTTTTCTTTTTTTTAAGAAATAATTTATCATTTTGCGATGTTTTCAGAGTTTTAGGTTTTTCAATGTTTAAGTTTTTTTTCTTTTTCCATCGGTGAAGCAGGTTTCAAAATGCCCTGTTAAAGAGAAGGAACACAAATGTTTACACCACAGCAGATATCAATGTTGGATCATTTGTCTTAATTTGTGCTTTCATAACACAAACATTTTACCTTTAGACACTGGGAACACCAGCAGGGGTGGTGGACTTCTGAGCAGCTTCTTTAGCCTGGTGGGCCTGAAGCACAGCTACAGCCTCATCCACCTGTAACAAAGTATTTAGTGAGCTACTGCATGGAAGGCCAACTCTATTAAACTACATGCAAAGATGAAACAGCAGCTCATTTCTCGGTTTAACAGTTCTAATCTTGAAAAATAGTGTCTACTTGGGGGAAGGAAAAAGAATAACCTTGGAGCGCAGGGATTCAGGGGACTCCAGCATGTGAAGCAACTCTGAGTTATCAATCTCCAGGAGCATACCGGTGATCTTGCCTGCCAGGCTGGGATGCATGTTTTGGATCAAGGGGAAGAGACGCTCACCTGAAGAAAAAGACACCACAACTTAAAATACGTCAACAAACTGTTTAATGTAACATTGTGAGAGAAATCTTTTGGACTTCCCCAGTACTACCAAAGTGAGGATGAACTCACCCAGCATCTGCTTCTGTTCCTGAGGTGGGGCAGCAGCCAGCATGGAGGCAGTTAGGGGCTCCTGGCCTTGGACATGAACTGCCGGCTAAAAGATGCAAATATATCAATGTTAGAAAGCAGTTTTCATAATCCTTTACTAGATAATATTTGACCAATCAGACGATACACTCATAATCCTCCTCAGAAATCCACAACCCAAATTGTGGCATGTGGTTTAGGCATATATGCACCATCTACAAATAACAGCTTCATATTTATTTTTTAGAACTGGGTTGCATACAAACATAGCACATTTAATCTCAAAACAGAAAAGTACATTTTTAGGGCTGGATATTCTTACTTGTTGCATGGCGACCTGTGCCTGTGAGGCCATGTGTTGCTGAGGGTTGCGCACACTTGCAGCGTATTTGTACTGAGGCATAGCCCGCACTGGGGCAGCAGCAGCTGAAGCATTGGCTGGCCGCTGACTGAGTGCCTGCGTCGCTGTGGTGAGAGAAACGGAAAGGGGTCATCATCATACAGCGCCGGTGACAATTCAGGCAGGAAAAAATATGTAGCCGATTCCTGAAGTCTGACAAACTTACGCATACGCTGAGAAGCCATCATGCGTGGGACCTGCGCGTTGGTCGTGGTTGTAGCACGGATGGTGTTGAAGGTCTGGGGTCTTGGTGCTGATGGACGCATAGCATTGGGCATGTTCTGGAAGTCTAAAGAATATGGAAAAATAAGTATTAGCAACATGTTGATAGATTAAACAAGTTGACAGCTAAAAAGGTAGTACGACTTAAAGGACTCACGTTGAGGACGCACTCCTTGTGTGGCCCAACGTGGGCTGGGGCGGAGCTGGGCCAGTTGGTTAGCGGAGTAATACGCAGCACGGTTCTGGGCCTGTGCAAATTAAGTTATTAAATAATGTCCACATATTAAACACAAACCAGTTGTTTTAAATGAGTAGTGCACTAAAAAACAGAACAGGCTTCCTTACTTTAAACAGTCAATAAACTAAACCGATATCGAGTTGGGTTTATGAAGTTGAACACCATATACCCAGTTCACTTGAAGGGATTGCAGCTTACCTGGGGAATAGCTGCCATGAAGTAGCCAGAGGGGGGAGCAGGCTGATAGGGGTTGAGAACAGGGTTGGGCACAGCACGAACAGTGGCCATCCTCTGCATGTATTGGTTGGTAAGATGGGCCTGGCGTTCTTCCTTACGCTGCGCTAGGGCCACATAAAGTGGCTTTGTGGCCACAATACGACCGTTCATCTCAGTAACTGCTTTAGTCGCCTCCTCTGGCGAAGAGAAGCAAACGAAGCCAAAACCTTTACTGCGGCCACCCTCCATCATTACCTGCAGGAGAGGGGAAAGATTAGAGTATATCATTGCATAAATGTTTTGAGATGGTGGCGATTAAACTGGTCATTTGCACATTACAAATACACAAAGTTTTACCTTTGCACTTGTTATTGTTCCAAATGGAGAGAATTCTTTGCGTAGACGCTCATCATCTAGGCCATCATCCAAGTTTTTAACATACAGATTGACACCCTAATAGTGATTAAAAGTGACAATGAAAGTTGTGTTCAAGAGTCCCACAAAATCAGTTATCAATTCATTAAATCAGCAACAGTTGACCTCTGCAGCCAAAATACAGAATATACCATTTACATCCACATTTACATCCATTTTCTATCATAAAACATAAAGCAATAAATGCAGCATTTAAATAACAGGACCATAGTTTTCAGTCTGAAAACCCAACTCTTAACCCAGTTACCTTGCTAACCTGCTCTATTGTACCAACGTTAAAGCTTCCATAAATTCAACTTTGCAAAACTCAGCCTGCTAAGTGTAAAATATAAGTTATGTAATTCCTATGAAAAATAACTGAATGGATCTGACAAACCTGATATCTGGTCATACGGTCCTGTTTCATTTGCTCAAATTTGCGTTTTAGCTCATTCTGGCGCTCTCCTTTTTTCTGTGCACGGCCAACATAGACTTGCCGACCATTCAGTTCTTTACCATTCATGTCATCTACAGCCTGCAAAGAAAACAGCACTTATTGAGCAAGTTCAATACAAATTACATCTGTATATGTACATACATATTTTGGACAGTACAGATTTTGGTGAAAAAACAAATCAATATGCAATAAATGAAAACCAGAACCCACACACCTTTTGTGCATCTTCGTGCCTCTCAAAGCTGACAAATCCAAATCCCTTTGACTTGCCACTCTCGTCAGTCATGACTCGGATGCTGAGTGCGGGGCCTATAAGGTAGAGAGGCCAATCAGTACATTTAATGGGCCAAAGCAGAGGTAGCTAAATTACGCGGGAGCATTATGTCTCCTGTCACCTTACCATACTTGCCAAACAACTCCTTCAGCTTTTCATCATCCATGTCTTCCCCAAAGTTTTTAATGTAAACATTGGTAAATTCTCTGGCACGTGCCCCAAGCTCAGCCTCCCTCTCTTTGCGTGATTTGAAGCGTCCCACAAATCTGTAATGAAAATCAGGAAATGTTTAGAAACTGAATCCTTTTAGTAGGTTGATGAGTATAATGCAGACCATGAGTTCTTGAATTAGGTTAATGAGTAACCAGGGTTATCTCATGAGCAATGCAACCTTTAGCAACAGCTGATAGAAATGTGGAAAATATACTCTTAATCTCACAATATACTTTCTTTGAAAGTGTAAGATGTTTAATTTTTTTTATTTATTTAAATCTTCAGCAAAGGTGCGAGATGCATTGTCATTTGCTAATAATTAATTTGGCAAAGTATTGGTAGTATCAAGATACAGTTACACATCAAGTCAAGTTTTGATCAACACTTGTTAATGAGATATCACCAAGTATTAATATATTCAAGTATGACAGTAGCTCCACTTACACTTTTCTGTCATTGAGCAACATGCCATTCATTTTCTCAATGGCACGCTCAGCGGCCTCGTGGGTCTCAAAGTGCACAAAGCCATAACCCTTGCTGCCATTTTCATCACAAACAACCTTGGAAAGGACAGATTTTCAGTAGTCAAAATCATTCACAAACACCATGCTTTCTAGACACATCAGAGTCAACCACTTTCAACCGGGTGCAATATTTAGTCATCCAAAGTAGCGAGTCATGAGAAACCGTAAAACTCACAATATAAGAAAGTCCTTAATTTACCTTGCAGGAGAGAATGTTTCCGAATGCTGAGAAAGTGTCATACAGAGCCTTGTTATCAATAGACTTGTCCAAGTTTTTGATGAAGATGTTTCCCACTCCACTTTTCCTCAAAGAGGGGTCCCGCTGAGACCACATGATACGAAGAGGTCTACCTTTAATGACATCAAAGTTCATGGTGTCCAAGGCTCTCTCAGCTAAAACAGACAAAAAAGGGGAAAAAGCATCCATGAACATTTCATACTTAAAATATAACGCTAATAAATTGGAATGGCCTATTTGAAGACACTTTACAATTTGCCAATAGGTTAAATACAACATTAATAGTAGTTAAAAAATTACAAACTGACACTCCAATACATGACATGCGTGTTCAAAATGGAGTCAGAGCCAAACTTGTGCTAAGGTAATACCTACCGTCAGCCGGCTGCTGAAAGTTAACATAGGCATAGCCAAGGGAACGACGGGTGATCATATCTCTGCACACCCTGATGGAAAGGATGGGTCCAGCCGGGCTAAATTTCTCGTAGAGCATGGCTTCGGTAACGTCTGGATGTAAATCCCCTACGTAGAGGGAGGCCATCGGATAGCTAGGCGCGCTTGGATTCATGTCGGACGAGGCGTGTTCAGATAATTTCACGAATTACTTTTAACGTGATTTCCTCTCTTCCTTGATAGCCGTCGAACAAAATGGACAAAAATGAAGAGCCCGCCAACCTTTGCGTTTCTGGTAGTTAATGAAGAGCACAAACACGTGTACTTTAATCGTTAGCACCGTGGGCTATTTAGCTTGGTTAGCAAATGTCGGAACGTGGCCTACCCGGTATGGCTCAGAATTCAAAATTTGTTATCTAGAAAGCTTAGCTGTAGGTAGAGTAAAAAAAACACAGTCAGCCTTATTATAACAGCCGGAGATGTCCCTTAAAGGGGTAGATAAATTACTAGATCTAACGCTAATTGTCCACGCTCTCAACAATGACGGTAGGTTTCTTAGCTGGTAACGTTCGTCTCGTTCTTTTTCAAATGCAGCGTCTTATCAGCTTTGCTTGGTTTGGCAAATCAAATCCTGCTTCACCGATTTTTTTTTTCTTATAAAAATATGTCTGCGTTGCACTCTAGCTTTTGGTTTGTTTCATAATAATAAAATGTGTGCCGAGACTAGCTCCGGAGCACACCCTACGCAGACGGATTACCGGAATGAAAGGAAGCACTGCAGTGGCTGTTTCCCGATTCTAGTCGAAACCACGGCACGTTCACTTGCAAAGGGTTACGTCATATCTCGCGATATTTTAGAATGATTCTTTTTAAGCAAATGTATTCATTAAAAAACAATATAGTCTTGAGACACGTTTTTTTTATGTCGGAAGTATTTAAATAAATAAACAATTAATAGATACAAATGTTTTCAGCATAGACACATTTGCTTTAGTCATAGAAAGAAAACGCTTATCCACATTTGTTATATACATATGTGTTAACCAGTATACTAGATCGACATTGGCATTTTCATTTGATTTAAAAGTCACAACTTTACGTGTAGTTTTTTCATCTACGAGAACGTATGCGCTTCACAGAAGCATATCGGTTGATTTAGGTATAAAAGCTGTGGGGGAAACTAAAGGGTAACTAATAAATTTCACTGTTGATTTTCACAACTTTAACCTTAAAACACAGGTAGTCATTCGACATTCATATTTGATATCTGTCTTTGCCAAAAGTACTGTCGTGGCAGTTATAAAGACACACCAAAAGCGTACACGGAATTGCTCAAATAATATTTAAAAGTCAAGATTCAATGATGAGTTCCTCTTCCTTAAGTATGTAGTACTTCTATTGGAACAGTCTCTAAAGTGTGTGTGTGTGTGTGTGTATAAATAGATATATAAATATATGCATGTGTAATTGGCTTAATTTGTCTGGGATATTTATTTTTAAAAAAATATATACATTGATCACCTTGTATTTAACTAAACATTTTCTTTTTAATTGAAAATAGAAAACATTTGTATGGATTCGCAATTTATTTAAAAGACCAAAAGACACACTCAACTTTTTTTTTTTTATTCCACTTACATGAAATTACACAATTTCCCCCAAATAACAGTTATGCTTGTGTAAGTACGAAAACCAGACCAACAACCATCATTACATCTTCACAAACTACCCTTTTAACAGTTCATGTAAGTTTTGAAAGAAAAGGTAAATAAAGATAAAAAAAGACCTATTCCAAAAAAGCAGTAACTATTCAAAGTTGGGATTTGTTTTTACTGCAGTGCCAATACAAAACAGCAACAATACATGCTTGTGAGCTCTTTTGTTCTTGACATTTTCTCTATCTCAAAATTGATAAACAGAAATACAAAAGCAGTCCCCCCAGCACATTAAAGAAATAAAGGAGTAGCAGTTTGAAAAACTGACAGTAAATGGAATGTAACCTCTATAAAAAAAAAATTCCCTCCATCTTCAGCAATCATTATACAACCATTGAGTTTAACTTTGCTGTGAGTCCTCTTGGTAAGTACAGCTGCTGTAGTCACATGCAAGGAGCTGGCTCTTGTTTACAAGAAATCCCGGATGTGTCTTCAAAGATAATTGTACTCGAAAAAGCACCATTTGTAACTGGGATATACATCTTGCTACCTCACACAAACTGATAACTTGCCCTCTCACCCAGCACTCTATAAAAAGCAACACCTTTGCAGCTCTGACTCACAAAGGCCAATAATCAAGCATCCAATCCCAAATGCAAATTAACCCTCCCATCACACCATAGAAAGACGGCCCTTCCCTGCTCACCTCCTTTCCCCACAGTTACTACAGGAAAAAAAAACAGTGAACTGGAAGGAGTGAGATGAGAAGAGGCATAAAAAAGATGGGAGAGTCAAATGTTGATGATATGGTGTTTGCAGTGTTGATGATCATGATGAAGATGATGCAGGATGATTGCGAGCAGACAGGAATGACTACAGGGGTCTGGTTCAATCTTGGGGTTCCTCTGCGCCCTCTCCCTCCACTTGGTTATCTGAAGTCCACAGCTGAAGAGACAAATTACATTTTAATTAATCAAGAAATCTTATACAAATTTCTCTCATCACTGAGTGCCTAGACATAGAGGCTCAACCCAACTGATGACTTTGGTTTTCATTTTCATTGCTTTCTGCTAAGGTTGCAGAAGGTAGTGCACATTTCCAAAAAGGCAACTTACTGTCAAGTTGTCTCTCAATAGCTGCATGATTAGTGTACTGTCTTTATAGGATTCTTCACTCAGTGTGTCCAACTCTGCAATGGCCTCATCGAAAGCCTGACAAATTAAAAGAAAAATCAAAACATTTCAGTAAACACGTCAAATATTATCATTTCAAATAATGTGGGGGTTTTATCCGGGAGATCATGCGAACAAAATGATTACATACATGAATGGACTTAATTTATCATTTTAACACCCTCAGAGGTTTGGAGGCTTTGTAAACCTACCTGTTTGGCAAGCTTGCAAGCTTGATCAGGAGAATTGAGGATCTCGTAGTAGAACACTGAGAAATTAAGGGCAAGACCCAGACGAATTGGGTGCGTGGGCTGCATTTCCTCTTTGCTGATAGTAAAGGCTGCATCATATGCGCCCCGCGAATCTTCAATAATGGCTGAGGGGGGAAAGCCAGATAAATATGTTAAAGTTGCACAAACCAGAGTAAAAGTAGAAGAACATTTTCACATTTCACTATGGTTGACAAATCTGAAAATTTAAAACCAGTCTCAAGTTTCAAATTTGAGTGCAACCAGCTCAGGTCTAGAAACTATCAAGAAACAGAAGATGCAATGTCAGATTTAAAACAGTGATCTTATTAGTGAAATGATTTTTGTATGAGTAGGTGAGACATTTATACTCTGTGGGTGCAAACCTATTTGTATACAGTAAACCCAAGTAATGTAAAGACAAAGTGTAGTACCAAAAATGAGGTGTTCAGAGTCATACCTTTAGAGCCCTATCGATGGAAGAGGCTCAGGAGGGTATCATATTTTTTCATTCGGTTGGTAGTATAAATGTACATGCACTTATAAAGCACTTTTCTAGTTAAGCTGACTACTCAAAGTGCTTTACACTACGTGTCATTCACCATTTACACACATTCACACATTGGTTGCACCAATGGGCACACCAGATGCAACCAGTAGGCAACTTGGGGTTCAGAGCTTTTCCACATATGGAAGGAACATGAAGTTCCAATCAGTGGACAACTGCTCTTTCCTATTGAGCCACAGTCGTAGTGCAACTTATATATCCAAATATCAATATCGACAGTTTTTAAACGTTAATTCATACTGGTTGACATGAACCAAGGGGTAAACGTTACTGTCTAAGACCATGAGAGGGCGCCCTAGGCTTGTGAAAACTATATGCTTCTTTTATACTAGTGAAATTAATAAATTTTGAAGGAGATTGCAATCTTGGTGAACTTGCTTCCTGGTTAAAATGCTTTTTGGGCTCTGTATCAAGTGAAGTTCTTTATGCTACTGTGACCTTTTGTAAAAATACGTTTTTAAATAAATTTTAAATTTAAATAAATTTGCAGTAAACACAAAAAAGAGGCAAAAATACTTGTCATAATTAGAAATTAAATTATGACAATTCAAAATTTAGTCTCCACATTAATTTTAGAGCTGTAAAATATATCTGAGTTTTAATGTTCCAAGGACCTCTGAAGTTTGAGCTATTGACAACTTATCCAGAATACTGGCCGGATCTTAAGTTACCCATTTTATTCAGAAATTGTATGAGTTATTTTATTAATATATTCCAGGAAAACATACCAAAACCATGAAATAAAACTACACAGTAAAAACAACGCAAAGAAATAGATGAACTGCTAAGCTCCTGCCACCTGTAAAAGATTAAATTATAGTTAGGGGGCCAGAAACTAATATTATTGCGATATAGTGTTTTTTAAAGCCTAGACGACTGTGATAAGTGTTCACTTTAATAACCAACAGACCCTGAAGGATCTGTGGATGGTCAGGGTTTGTGCAGTATAGTTATGGTGAGCACCCATTATGATATATGGTTGCACCATGTATCATTTGCCACCTTTCTTTCCTGTTGATGTTAGCTGACAGGTGTAAATAGATCACATAAATATGGGACAAAAGTAAACAAATCTTTTTGTGTGTTCTGTAATCTAAGGCTATGTTCACACTGCAGCCTGAAGTGACTCAAACACACAGATCAGATTTTCGATCTTTCTCACTTTGAAAGGCCGGCCCGTTTCCATCAACCTACACTGCTACACTATGCCGAGGAAGGATGACCGGAAACCAGTGTGGAAGCTTTAAAACTCAATTACCCCCTAAGAGTTTGACATTTATGTTATTGAAATCTTGTTAATCCTTAAGATAACAGCTAATTCCTCCCAGAAGCTTAGACTTTATAACCATCACTGCTCCCAACAAAACCAAACTAGTTTAGTTATTTACATCCCTGTTTTTATTTTCTCCTCTAAAGGTCAGTTTACTTGCATCCAGTGTGTACCTTTTTTTCAAAAATATATTCTGTATAGATGTTCTTTACCCCCAAATTAAACTCACTTGGACATCACATAACTGTACAGTAGTTTTAACATTTCCTTTCATCTACAGCCTCTTTTTAAAAAAAAAAAAGTTATTTAATATTTTTTGTGATACTAGATCATACAAACTACACAATGTATCCACCTCCAATGTGTTGCCATTTTTACACCAGGTAAAGCAAACTATAGCATCGAAAAAATTAAAAGCAAGTGTGCAACCCAGGATCCGTATAGAATACCAAAAGCGGAAATACAAAACAGCTATGAATTAGGGGTAATGACGCTGAGTCAGGAATACTCTAGATACACACTACAAGTAATATTCTCAACTATCTATTGTAAAAATGAAAAAAGGGACTTGATAATGTGTCATGAATGACTTCTGCAAAGAATGAAAAAGTTTACCAGTCTTTTCTTCTTCTTGGGCCACTTCAGCCAAGTAGCGGTAGTAGTCTCCTTTCATTTTCAAATAAAAGACTTTGCTCTCTGCATTTGTTGCTTTGGGAATCAGATACTTGTCCAAGAGCTCCTGGAATAGAAAAAGAAAAAACTATTTTAGGTATGAACAGACCTTAAGATTTAAGATTAGAATTTCAATAACACTTTTTTTTGCTCCTCTTGAAATTGTTGCCCACTTGAATTTCAATCATCAGCAAACCAAACAAGGAGAAGCAATATTCAAAGAAATACTAAACAGTTTTCAAGGTGTCTTGTCATCAGTAGCAAAGCCTCCTATGGCCTTTGGGCCTGAGACTAAGAATTTGTCAGACATATCACAGATGTTTCAGGGACCACTGATGGGGGATGGATCTTTAAAAAATGAGGGAGGTGAGAGGGATGAACTGAAGAGACGAGCATGGAGCGAGGATAGTTGAGAGGAAAAGAATGGTGGGGGGGATAGATGGGTAGGATTGAGGATAGATGACTGCCTGTGGGGGTGGAGATGGAGAGGAGAGCCAGGCTACTGAACTCCTGATGAGGAAGTAGGTCACAGAGCCACATTTGGCACTCTATGTTACAAGCACAGTCTTCTTGATACACTGTTTACTTTGCCAACCTGACTGCAAATAAGACAAATTGTATCCAACTAATTTGTGGTAGAAGTTGAGCAAAGAGGTGTAGTTTTATGTATCAAAGTGCTGTGTGGCAAAGAGAACAAGCACCATTTCTACAGAAGTCTAAAAACTTAATTTGGAGGGAAGAATCTATCTCTTCAATGCATTCTCTATAGTAGCATGTCCATCTTTTCGAGCAAGCATTCTTTAAAGTCTTTTCTGTATTACCGACTTTAATAATGGAGGTGATACATTTCTTTAAATTAGCTTAATTTTTCCATTCAAAAACATATGAAACAAAGTCACATGATGAAAACGCAGAGCTTTGTTTTGAGTGATATGAATCAGATTTTGCATAAAAAAAAGAAAAAAAGATGGATAACATCAACTACCATTCAAAATGGATGAGATGTGATTTTTTCTGTACAACAGCACATTTCCATAAACAAGGTTAACAAGAGCTTGCATTTGCTGAATGCTTTTACATTTGTATGAGGGACTAAGGAAGCCCTTTGGGACCTGAATGTAGAACTGGGCCACTGGCAAGGGCATAGCTAAAATCAGACTAACACGATGGCGATGTAGCGAGCAAATGAAACAAGCCACATCCTATGCAACACAGACCAGACGTCTATACATTTTGGGACATAGATTCTTTACATTATGGGACTCGTAATAAATGTAATTTATGTCAATCTCAGTAAACAACAAACTGCTTACTTAAACAGTTTGACACAATGAGACACTAGAGCTGACAAACCACCGTTGACAGACTCCAAGCTAAATGCTTAGATGAAAATAAATGTTTTACCCCATCAATCTCTAATAGTCATTTAAAGTCAAATTATGTTGATTATTTTTTTTTTGTTTCAGTTTAGCCGAGTTTAGTTAGTTTTTGTATAAATCCAAAAACATTAATCAACAAATCAATCTCTGCTGGTGTAAAAGAGGATTAAGAACACCTCCCACCTGCTGAACTGAATATTTAGGACCATCAAGAGCAAAAAGCTGGGAAGCACAATAGAACCCAGTTCAATTTTTATCCTACTTTTCTTCTATAATGATTTTTTTTTTTATTTGATTACATCTGTCCCCATCTATGAAAGCGGGTATTTTATCTAAATTTTAAATCTGAACAAGTGCTCCCTTAAACCAGGGCTGAATTGATATTGAAAACAGTTTACATTCAAATTTTCAACTGATTTGCTCCCAATTTGTTTTTAAACATCATCCTTTCTTTCACTCTTTGTAAGGCTGATGGCCACAGTTGAGGTCAGTGAGGCAGAACGTTGGTGGGTCAGCTTCTATAATTATAGGACTAAGACTTTGTGAGTCATCACAAAGCAGATAATACACAAGCTGAGGAGCAGCATAGAGGAGCAGAGGTCATATTGTTGGTTGAAATTATATATATTGAGAATGGAGAACATTAGATACCTAACTACTAAAATAGCAGAGTAGCCAGACTGGTAAATAAATAGAAAAAACACATTTTGTTCCGATTAGGTAGAGAAATAAGGACATAGCGAAACAGCGTGGGCCTCTCCAACAGGAGAAGCCCACACTGAAAAAAACTTCATTTGCATAATCAAATTAAGTTGCATGACACTAAGTTGTAGCCTTGTATGAAACATGCCATTTTCCTTAACAGGTGGTGGATATAAAGAACCTCACAGGGTCACAACAAATTTGTAGGATGTGTAGCACAAACATTAAAAAATGTCTACAGCAAAGTGATTACATAACCAGACATAAAGCCTACTGTCTTTATGTTGATGTCAGCCGGAGACTTGTTAGTAATTTTGATCATTTATGCAATAGTGTTGAAGAGAGTGGTATTAAAGACAAGCATTTGCAAAATTCTATTTTGGATTTAAGTAAAAGACACCTGATCCGATCATGAGGAGAAAAATAGCCATCTAAGTCATTAGTTGCTGCCCAAATGACAAGCTCACCAAAACATCATGGCAGATATCCTTCAGCTCTTTTTCAATCTTCTCCCGGTACTCTTTGACCATGGCCACCTTCCTCTCACTGCCATCGGCTTTCTGCTGAATGCTTGACACGACACGCCAGGAAGAGCGACGTGCACCCACTACATTCTTGTAGGCCACAGACAGCAGGTTGCGCTCTTCATTTGACAGCTCGTCATTGCCCTCTGTCACTTTCTTCATGGCAGCAGCCATGTCATCATAACGCTCAGCCTGTTCGGCCAACTTGGCCTTTTGTACCAATTCCTTCTGAGGTGCCTCGCTCATGACTGCTCACTGGAGAACAGAAAAGAAAGAGAAGGAGACAGCTATGGGTAAATAGATCAGCAAGAGACCACATTTGAGATGAATGCAAAGAAAAAGTTGTTTAACTTCTAAGAAATGAAAAATGTTTAAACTGAAAATAAATTACCAATAGATGTAAAACTCTTTCATGAATCTACTTCAAGTGTCTACTCTTGAAATACAACACCATACCTGACAATCAACCTAAAGTAAGCACAGCATATTAATGCATTTGTTACAAAACAGGAAGAGAAAAAGTAGTTGCAAGTAAGCTATAGGTGCAGTCCTAGTAACATGGACTGAAAGCAGCCATTCAAACGACAGTCTATAGTTTCAAAGATCAGAAGAAAAATAGTAGATGCAATTTATAGTGTTGATATATACATATACAATACAAACATAGCCTTTTAAACCCACAAAAAAGGTAAATCAATACCACACATCCATTTTACCCATTAAAAATCCCCAGGAGGCTTGCACCCCCCCCCAAAAAAAGTGCATTTCACAATTCATACAAGTTCAAAATCCAACCATTACAAAAAATACACGCAGATTATACCTAACGTAAAACTCGACTAAATGAACGATGGCACACAGCTTAAGCTTTTAAGTAGCTTCCTGTCCAATAGAGAAGCACTTGAAAAGAAACACCTCAACTATGAGAATGAAGGGAGAAGAAAAAAGTTTCGCCAGTATACTACAATAATGTCGTTTTTTGTTTTGTTTATTTGTTTAAATAGAGAGTAAATGTATTAAGCTTTCTTAAAACTACACACTATGGGTACATAAGCGTATGCTAGTGTAGCTGGCCTACCTCCAGGATAGCTATGCCCCCTCTTTCTCCCAAACACAGACACCACACCCATTCCTATACCTGTGGCCTGACTAACAAGCGGAAACTAGGGTCCTAAAAGTGAGTTAAAACGTGGCAAACGATGATTAATGTCTATGCTTCCCGAATGAAAACGAGCGGAAAACACTGCTTGTAAAAACACCGTCAAATATATGGAAAGAAAGTCAGTTCAATAAATAACGGCTATAGTTAGGCCCTCGTGACCAGTTTCCAGTATGGCGCCAACTATTTCCTGAAACAGAGGCTCCCCAAGTCAGTTTTGCAAACGGTCTGGATGATGTAAATTTACCTTAGTTGCCCGGTCTCTCTAATTAAAATTTACTAAGAATATGATGCCTTAAAGATGAATATAGTATAACTGTGGAACCGTGTATTAAGTGATCAAAATCTAATTTAACTGGTTTTACATTGTCAAGACCGCACAATGTTACCGGTAGCTGCTGGGGAAAATCCTCTAGCGTGTCGAAATGGAAATAACGCTTAACCTGTAAACTCTTTTTTTTTTATTGTATCTATAAGTGATACCAAGTCATCAACGGAGCATATAAATTTACATCACATTCGCCGTCTTAAGGCAAGAACATTTGACAATTACATTACATTAGTAACTGCTTTTACGTTTGAAACCAGTGGCAAAAGGGCTTCACGCTGTAACACTGAAGCGCCCTCCCTTTGCCCATTTGAAACCAGCCATTAGACATGGTCCAAACTGTAACATTAGCTGTGGTGGCTATTGTTCTTAGTTTGATGAGCGTCGCCACTACACGCATCCATACTTGCAACATCAGACAATCAAACACCTAATTAAAAGCTACTGTCGACTTTAAATTAGAGGCTGCGTGTATTACTTATGCAACTCAAAATAGCTGCTTTCAAACCTTTAGTAATTTCATACCTGAGTACTAGCAGTTGTCGATGTACCAAGGTACAGCTGATTCTCTTAGACAGTCCGAGTGAATGCAGTCCACGGGGTTTCCTTCCAATAACACCGGTCCAAGACACGGCCGGAGAAGGGAAGGGCTGACGTCAAACGTTACCGAGGCAACCAAGAGGAGGGTATTGTGGGAGTTGTAGTTTATCATCGGTACATCTTCTATCTGAAAAATTAACAATAATGGAAATAAATTATCTCTGCTGTCATACTCCCCAAAAAATAAATTTACAAATGTATAATATTTTTTGATAAATAGATAGTACAGTATCATTTCCACTTTGTCACAGACAAAAGAGGCTGCAGTTATTGTCATGAATTTTCTATTATATGGGAAAGATAGTCAAACTGTGTTGCATTTCTGTTTGGGGGCAAAGAAGGTGTTCTATTGATTACAAAAACAAACATTGTTCATTAACATATGACTATTGCTGGAGAAACTGAAGACATCAACGACTAGAACACAGATACTGTAAATCCTGCCTAATAGAAAGTACTATTTTTGCGTTCTGGTTAGTTTCCAAGGGGAGAAAGTGAAGCTATTTTTGCCTTGTCACATGCTTCCCCCTTGGGCCAAGATTTCAAGCCTGTAACCTATTTAAGGGCAGATCAGATAGTATCGGCTGTAGAGATGCAAAGGCAGTTGAGCAAGAAAAATATGTTCTGGTTTAAAAGAAAAATAGAAAATGAAAACCAGTAGAATTCCACCTCATACAGGGCTGATCAAAAAAAGTTAAGTAATATTGTGGCTCAAAGGCTGTAAAACATGTTTGGTCGCTTTTTACCCAAGAACTGTTTTTTCCTGTGGGTCAGTACAGGAAGATACTATAAACAACCTGAATGTTAGTTTCACTTTTGTCACCTTAATAACAGCTAAATATCTTTCCAAAAGTTAAGATATACACCTATTTATCAATAGTGCTCACAAGACTGTTAGGTTTTACTGCTCACAGCAGCATGGTGGTTCACTATATAGGGCCAACTGAAGAAGCAAAGGTCATCTAATAGTTTTTTACACCCTTTGGCTTAAATGCTGAGATTTACTGAATGAATCATTACTTTTTTTCACCAAAAAAAGAAAAAAAAAGACTGTAGTGGAAGCTAACAAAAGCACACACACCCACCTTTCACCAAATGATCTACAAACTATAATCTTCCATGTGGGTGCTTCTTGTATAGGGTACAACTTTCATGCTTGATTAGCTTCTTTCACAACTTTCTAGGATGTGTTGCTGCAATCAAATTCTGAATTAGATTATCACGGTTGTGTCTGCATCCTCAGTTCAAATCCCAAATACATACAGCCATTAGACAGAGTCCAAACATACAGAAAGGGGAGCCTTTCTGTACGGAGTTTGCATGTTCTCTGCGTCTGCTTAGGTTCCTCTGGGTACTCCGATTTATTCCTACCATCACAAAACGTGCACATTAGGTTAATTGAACACTTTAAATGATCCACTAGGGGAGTGAATGTGAGTGTGTGTAACTTTTTGTCTACGTATGGCCCTGTGATGGACAGGCGACCTGTCCAGGGTGTAGCCGGCCTCTTTCCCATTATCAGCTGGGATTAACTCCTGCCCCCATACAAGGAATAAGAGGTTTGAATAATGGTTAAATGGATGTTGTGTCACATATACCGAAAGTAATAAATATGAAAAGTTTAGTAGATGAAGATTTTATGTTTAAATAACTTTATTATTTACCCAATATGATGTTCGTTCTTGTAAACATCATTTTAATTTTTTTTGCTATGCTGTGTCTTTAAGCCACATGTTATACATTTGTTTTTACGGTTAAAAACATTTTTCAACTTTTGAGCCAAAAAAAGAAAAAATCTTTGAAAATGTGTTTGGCTGCCTCAGTGAAATGAAAAAATAAAACAACAATGTCCATGATAGCAAGTATCTGTTTGTTCCATAGCTATGAATGCCTGAATGTCACATTAGATTCCTTATTTTTGCAAAATAATTGAGCTAAAAACAGTATAACCTACCAAAACAAAAGTGGATTTAACTTGACAGGTTTTTTTCCACATGTGTTTGGTTTTTGGTCAATGGAAGACATAACATGTTGTGTAACTCTTCCCTCTTCACATTCCCAAGACAGGACATCTGCATCATAGGTCTTTTAAAATAGCAATTCATTGACCTTGACTTGCACAATGTGAAATAATAATGATCAAACATTCCTTTCCAAGACAAGAAAAAGGTATGTGCAGGTCTCTAGCTTCAATTTGTCTTCAAGGAATGAAAAAGAAAGTGTTTTCAAGTAGTGTCACACTTTACCACTAAACAACATGAGCATCCTTTTTCGCTGAAAACTACATACATATTACATGGCAGCACAAACCACAAGCTTTATACATGACTCAACTCTCACACAGACTAAACTCTGACAGTTTCTTTAGCATAAGCAGAGGGGCATCACACCTTTGCCACATATTTTCCATTTAGATATACTGTACAATTACATATTTACAGATCTATAAACCCAATCATTCACTGTCCAGCTTCTATATCTCTTTGTGAGTTTAATAATATTCAATCGTTTTCACAAAGTTTTCATATGCTTGTTCTGGATGATTGGTTTATTTTTCTTCATTCATCTTTTGTTTTTTTCTCCCAATTAATCCTTTTTTTTCAATTCTAGCTCATTTCTTTTCCCCCTTCACACTCCTTTCTTTCATTCCCCTTTCAATTGACATTTAGATAAATAAAATTGGGAAGAAAAGATTTACATTGGTTGTTCCAAACTATGACGAGAACACCTTTATGGGAACAACTCTACAACAACAGAGACGTTTTTAAAAGGTGCAAACCCAGCCATCCCCAGAAACTCCGAAAACCTCAAACCACACATGAGCTGGGAAATCTAAGCCTTCCTTGACAGCAGCAGGGAAGATGTTATTTTGCTATACTTTTTCTGCTTAAATCGGTATCAGTATGAGACCTTTTCCAAGCTTACTTTCAGGCTGAGGATAGGTTGGATATAAATCTGTTGAATAGGAACAAAGCAGTAAATAAGCTTTTGAAATGATTTTACAAAGATGACAGGCCTATTTACTATGCAACACCCTGCAGTCTCTAAAACCAACTCCCAAATAGTCACCTTCTTAAAAGGGTTTTGTGGGAACACAGTAACACAATTTGCTTGTAGTTGTGTTAGTGGGACCTAGCAAAATTCTTTTGGTTTAATAATGGCATTTACCTTTTAAAACTCAACAAAGCAAAAGGTTTTGGGTACACGCATTGGCAAGATATGTGCTTCAGGGTCCAGGAACTCCTAATTTAGGCAGAAAAACACTTACTGGATGACATAGTTGATGCTCTGTGTTACAGTTTTATACATTAGTTTATTTGGGGACATTACTAAAATGGGTGTTGAATAATTGACAGGCACACATCTGAATCTATCAAAGATAGATTTTTAAGAGTTACGTGTCTTGATCCCCTAGGGCAGATAAGAAAGCAATGTGCAGTTTGAGAAACTGGTTTCATAGAAATGCTGGTAAATGGAGGACAAAGTCAGGGCAGAAAAGGAGTGGTGGCAGAATGCCTTGGAGGCAGGTAGGTAAATAGTTGAGAACAGGTGTGGCAAGAATTTTTAAAGTGCTGAAAAGCATGGATATAACAGTGCTGAGGTGAAAGGAAAAATCATGGGTGTGACTGCTGAAGCTGCTGGTTCGCACTAGAGTGCTGTTTTGTGGGCTTTCACTGCATGTCTTCCATTGCCTTCACAGCTCACTTTCCTTTCATCCTACTTTAAAGTAAGATAAGATTACATTTGCGCTTATTGGTCCACCAGGAAAAAGTTTGTCAGTCTACAGCAGGGAAGTGGATAGAACGATAGCACATAATGTAGAACACCATGTACAAAGGGAAAAACACCAAGAAAAACACACAGCAGGTAGCAGGATATCAGAAGTAGCTGCAGCTGCACGTGTGCTAAGAAATGTATACCTATTGTCATCTTTCTGCCTCCAACCATCAGCACTGAGTTGTGGGAAGGCTTAGGACGCGTGCCTTCTTGATTAGTTTATTAAAATCTCCTCCTGTCAGCTGTTGCGCTGCTGACAACTAGTTCCAATTATCAATCAATAAGTTGAGAGAATATACTGCTTACGTGATGAGCTCATGGACTGCAGGTATAGGTTTAATCACCGTTGCAATCACCACACATGAACAGAAATCATGCCACGAGATCAACAAATAACACACTAAACTTAACACCACAAAAACATTCCCAGACAAACCTACATTTATAATAGTAAACACGTCACTTGATGAAGATGCTTCACTTAAAATACAAGGTTTACTTTAAAAAAAAGAAAGAAGATATGTGTCTCATGAACTCCAATCTCCACCCCTAATGGCCCAGCAATTGAAACTACATTGTCAACATAGTGCATTCTTCATGTCAGCTCCCTCATAAGAGATTCATGCTCTGCCACTTCCTGTCGAAGATGCAGGGTGTCAAATATGGCTCAGCAATGTGTGACATATCTATGAATTAGCCTTAAAAATTCTGAGATGTGAGAACATGAGAAAAATAACATACAATTAATGTCTTTAATAAACTTATATGCTTAATGAAAAATTAAATGTTATCAAGTTTTCATTCTTCATCAAAAAACATATTTAAAACACTTAATTTAGTTAGTTGACACTTCTAAGACATTTTTAGATTTATTTTCTTTGTTTGATAATTCTGAAAAAATAGGGTTGGATTAAATTAGTGAGATAAACAGTCTGCCAAAAAGAAAAAAAATTAAAACACTGAGCCAGACTGCTGAACAAGATATTAGCAGAAAACTGTAGCAAGATTCTGGCTCAGTGAGAGTCCAAACCTGATTTTAATCCAACATGCTTGATGGGAACTAAAGACCAGAGAAAGTAAGACAAAGCCTTTCTCAAAAACAGGATGACTGCTGTCAAGGAGGAGTGACTCACTGAATGATTACTCACCTCAGTATTTGCACCTACTTGTATTAATCCTTTATTTCACAGATTATTTCATTACTCAGAGTAGTTCTCTCCGGTTCCCCTGTCATTCAATTTAGGATTTCTAGGTCTCCCGATTCTTTTGCTGCAAGTGTTTTATTATATTTTGCGTACTCTTATCTCACAGAATTGCACATATTAAGTTTATTATTCACACCAGCTCTAACTCTAAGATTCTTTCAGTTTTCAATTACAAACTTCTAATGACAACAGAAGAGTCCTCTTCTGATGACTTCCCCACTACTATCATATACAGTAAGGCTAGGCCTTGCACAGCAAAACTTGAACTACAACTTTGAGACAGCTGAATTTTCTGATTGCCGTTAGAAGTAGCTGTTAACTTGCTTTCTCTATTCTTTACAACAGTTCTCATGGGAACTGTGCTTATTCTTCCAAAGAAAATCTTGTCTGCACCAGACTGTCATCTTGTAATCTATAAAAGTTATGACAGAGCGCGGCAGAAAAGGTGTGATTAGTTTTCAGAGTGAAGCAAGCTTTTTAAAATGTCTCGTCACAAAACCAGTTGGCTCAGTAAGGTCGATCCCATTGTCTAGATAGTCACAAGAACTGATCTGGGCTTCTTCCTCGCTATAGTGAAACAGCTATACAAAGCTATTTATTACATTTTGAAATCCACTCTTTAAATTACACAAAACACCAGTCCATCAAGAGTTACACAACTTTGTAATAGTCATTAGTTTGTACATTTTTTATGGATTTTTATGTAGTTTGCTGTGTTCAAAAAGTTTAACCATTCAACTGGAGGCATAGTTATATAATTTGTTTGCACTTCTATCCAAAGCCTTGTTTATTAATGACATTTCTCTGGTCTCATCCATATATGATCCCAAACAAAATGTCCGGTTTTAAGCCTGCTTGTATCTCATAACAGGTGACAACCATTCTGTTTTGTTTATTAATTAAAAAGTAAGGATTTAATATATGGAAGACAATTATTCCAAGTAAAATTATTAGATTAGGTTCTGGTTGTTTTCAGAGTACTACAATTTTATCCATTGGAAAGGCAAAAGATAAGATAAGAAAAGACAGACATCCTACAAATGGGCAACCAAAATGTTGTGGCAGAGAAAGATTGGAACTGGAACACAACTGACCAGGTACTGTACTATACATGCAAATATATGTAATTATTTATATACAGGTACATAACAATGTGTGAAAGGAACAGTGAACTGAAAATCTTGTCATTGGGAGCAGTGCTTATTATACCATTTTACAGCTGAGGGAGGAATCACCTTTTATGCTTCTTCACACTTTTTGGGGGGAGTTACTGAAGGGGCTGTACTGTTAAACAATGTCTTAGATGGGGCAGGGGCCACTGGACAGTTTTGCTGTTACACTCTGTCCATAACAAGTCATCATAATAAGTAGCTTTTTAAGGAAAATGAGAAAGCAACACAAGCAACCAGGCTGAGTTAGAATTTAAGGTTTTATAAGCATTATAGAACGTGTAAAAATTTGAAGTACATATTTACAATGCTACATGTTTGCATGTCTTTATTGGGCCTCCTTAGTTTAACTACAAAAGTAAGGAACCTTGTACAGATTTGTTTTATTGTTTAACCCCTTCATGCATAGCAGTCACTACAATGTACAGCTGTTTAAAAGCCTTTTTGTGTTTATATATGTGGCCTTTTACAATTGAAATGTTCACAGGCCACTGAAGTGGACTGTGGTGCATCATGCAATAAAAAACAAAAGTCCACAATAATATCCTGTTGAAAAGGAGCTAAGACAGACCAAAATAAATCTGTTGAATGATCAGGAGTGAGAAAAGGGATGAGATAGCAGTGAATTTTAGAACAGGATGAGAGCTGCATGCAAAGTTCTGTGTTTGTGCATTCTGTTAACAAATGTCAGAATATGTTCATATTGTAACATGCACTATTTCATTAGTAAGAAATCTCTAAACGCGTGCTGTCCACCGGAGTGGACATCTGGAAAAATCCTTGAATAAACACATTTTTGACACTTTTTCTATTTTTATGCCTGAAGAAAATAAAAAACACTGGGAAAAAATCCTGATCGAAATGATCAGAAATCGTGCATGAAACTTTTCAATGTAGATTAATAAAACACATCCATCCATCCATTTTCCACCGCTCATCCAGGTTCAGGTTGTGGGGGCAGCAGCAGAAGCTGGAAAACCCAGACTTCCCTCTCCCCTGCCACTTCTGCCAGCTCCTCTGGGGGGATCCCGAGGCGTTCCCAGGCCAGCCGGGACACATAATCCCTCCAGCGTGTCCTGGGTCTTCCTCTGGGCCTCCTCCCGGTGGGACATGCCCGAAACACCTCACCCAGGAGGTGACTGGCGACCAGGAGGCATCCTAATCAGATGCTCAAGCCACCTCAACTCGATCCTCTTGACATGGAGGAGCAGTGGCTCTACTCCGAGCCCCTCCCGGATGGCCGAGCTTCTCACCCTATCTCTAAGGGAGAGCCCAGCCACCCTGCTGAGGAAACTCATTTTGCCCGCTTGTATCCGTGATCGGTCAGAAGAAGGCACTCTACCCTTTTCTGGTGAGAGACCATGGTCTCTGACTTGGCGGCGCTGATCTTCATCCTTGGCGCTTCACACTCGGCTACGAATCGCTCCAGCAAGAGCTATAAGTCCCGACTTGATGAAGCCAACAGGACCACATCTTCTGCAAAAAGCAGAGATGCGATCCTAAGGCCACCAAGACAGACACCTTCAACACCTTGGCTGCGCCTTGAAATTGTGTCCATAAAAGTCAGGAACTGAACTGGAGACAAAGGGCAACCTTGGCAGAGTCCAACTCTCACCGAAAAAGGGGTCCGACTTACTACCGGCCATGCGAACCAAGCTCTGACCTGCGGGGATGGGCTGTTCGGTAACAGCCCGTAACAAAGGGCCTGGTACCCCATACTCACAGAGCACCCCCCACAGGATTCCCCGAGGGACACGGTTAAACGCCTTCTCCAAGTCCACAAAACACATGTGGACTGGTTGGGCGAACTCCCGTGCAACCTCCAGGACTCTGCTGAGGGTATAGAGCTGGTCCAGCGTTCCAGGGCTAGTTCGAAAACCACACTGCTCCTCCTGAATCTGAGGTTTAACTATCCGAAGTAGGCCTCCTCTTCAGAACTGCCGAATAGAAGTCCCCCAGTAGAACAAGGGAGTCCCCAGAGGGGGGCACCCTCCAGCACCCCCTCCAAGGACTCCAAAAAGGGTGGGTACTCTGCACTGTTTACTATGTGCATAAGCACCAACTACCGTAAGTGCCCGTCCCCCACCTAAAGGCGAAGGGAGGCTACCATCTTGTTCACCGGGGTGAACTACAACGTACAAGCACCAGGATGAGGGGCAACAAGTATGCGCAGGCCTGCTCAGCGCCTCTCACCGGGGGCAATTCCAGAGTAAAAGAGCGTCCAACCCCTCTCAAGAAGGCTGGTTCCAGAGCCAGAGCTGTGTGTCAAGATGAGACCGACTGTGTCCGGCCAAAATCTCTCTGCCTCGCACACCAACTCAGGCTCTTTCCCCACAAGAGAGGTGAGATTGCACGTCCCTAGAGATAGCTTCTGCAGCCGATAATCGGTCCACCAAGACCCCGTCTCTGGCCACCACCCGAAACGCAATGCACCCGACCACTTTGACAAAATGATATAAAAGACAAAATGATATAAAATACTTTTATTAAAAGATATGATTGCATGGACAAAGATATGATTATTACAAGGCATGGCTGGTTGTCAGTCCAGACTTTAACAGATTGATATAATTCAGTGTTTTTGGACCAGTAGGCATCTATTTACTGAAAATAGTTTTTTTTTTAAATAATTTAATACTGTCAGTTTAAATGTGATGATAAGAAACTAATATAAAAATAATAATTAAACCAAACTTAGACAGTGATACAATATAAACTTTAAATACAGGTAAGTGCATCTTCACTACAATTGGAAAACAATAAAACCTGATTAATGTGTGCCATGAAAGAAACTTCATGAGATATGGGATTCTGCATTTGAGAGTAATAAGTTAAATTCTTATAAAAAAATTGTGCACACTTATCCCACATCAACATTAGGAAAATCTGGGGAAATAGGAGTTGGCTATCAGAACTACAAATGAACAACTTTCACTTCAAACTTATTTTCAGTAATGAGAGCACTTTTACAATCTAAAAAACTTTATGCTGGAGAGTTCAATCAGTACAGACACACAGGAGACAAACAACATATATTTAATGAAAATATGTTGTAGAAGCAAAGAGCAAATTCAATACCCGTGTAGAACAGTGTGGTTAAGATATTATTTATATTGATAGAAAAAAATAGATTTCCCCTTAAAAGGTTTCATTCTAAAATATCCAGTCAAAAATGAAAAAAGATCAGTGCAAATTACTGAGGAATATTACTAACAACTCTGTTAAAATTACCATAGTGATTATAAGGTGATGTCTTTAAAGCTTCGTCTTGGAGGACCTGAAATGGTCCAGTTGTGGCACAGCTCATGGACATGTTGGATTTGTTGATCCTTTTTGAAATGATTCAATACTGAAAATATTGCATACGATAAATAATTGGGAGTCAATACATTTTGACTGTTTGCTGTGTATCCTTAGGTTATGATCCTGGATTGTATTACAAAAATGTTGGACCAAGACAATAAAAAAAATGGCAAGTTATGCAGGCACCACTCCTGACTGAAAACCCTTATATAACAACCTTTTAGTTGTTGTGAAGATGTTTAATATGAAACACTAAATCCCTGTCCTGCATTAGCTTCATGTGTCAAACTGAGAAACAGCCCCATTATGCCTCAATGCCAGCTAACTCTGGGGGCACTGGGGATTTTGGATGTTTGCTTTCAAAGTGCTGCTTGAAGGTCTTCGGGTCTGGCATTTGTGTCTAATAAAGAGGAAGAAGAAAAAACAATTAAAAATACAGCATGAATTGAGAATAATTTGTTGCATAATATTTCATGATTTCCTACAAAGCCGCTGCACGCAGGCAAACTCTTCGAAATCTTCCCAGTTTTAACTAAATTTTACTGTTAAATCCTCTACATTCTGCACATACCCGACACACAGTGCACGTGTATACTAAAGCAACTTTAGCTGCTGCCTTCTGGTCATGTCCTTTGCTCTTCTTGATGTCCGCCTGCTTTTTGGCATTTTTTTGTTGGGACTGGAACTTCTGGTGCCCCCGGGCCATATCTAATGTTACACCTGAAGAAATTATACAAACATTTTATCAGCAAAAAAACAAACACAAAAACCCAAACACAAGAGCCATCCTAAGTCATAGACTATATGGAAGAGGGTGATATCAATGGGAATAAATCCCTGAGACTAAAGATCCAGCCTGAAAAGGCAAAACTATTAAACCAGGTAAGGTGTAAAGTGTTTAGGGAAAAAAAGAACCCTTGATAATAACCCTTGATCAAGAACCCTGCAATGACTGTGGATTTCAAAATGTGCAAGACAGCAAGGGGCAGTAAAAAATCTCTGAAAACTAGGTTAATTGGTGCTTTTTAGGTCATATTATTTAAGCAATTAACTTGGAAATTTCCCTAAAGAAAATCAGACTGTAGTTATATTTAAAGTTGTTATAGACAGAACGTTAGAACTGGGTCAGTGACAATGCTTGTATGATCTCTGTTAGAGTAATAATTACAAAAGAAGCGATAATCTACAATAAATTCACTGCCATCAATCAGAAACCTAAAAAATATATTTGTTGCCACGATTTTGAGTAACGTAAGAATTATTTCGACTAAGTGTCCTAATACCTCCGGACATGCTAACGAATAGCAGAATCGGCATACTTATACAGCGTTTAATTTAAAAGCAGTGATTTAAAATGTTAATACTGACAGATTAGATCCTATAAATGGCCCAATTTTAGAATACAAATAACATAAACTCATACATTTAACACCAATGTCATGGCGTACACACTTTATATTAGCCGGCTGCTATAGCTGTTGCTTATTTGGCTAGTAGCTACAACGACACGAAGACACACAGTCAGGAATAGTCAATTAACTTATGTAAATATAAGGAATTAAGAAATGTATGATAAAATGCTGCAAATACATCACCAGTACGAACGGCTATATTACTGACGACAGTAACTGTAATAAGAATGAAGAAATGACAAGTAACTTCTTCTAAAGCCTCAGATCAAACACAGTGGTCTGGTCTTATTACACTAATGCGCATGCACAAACCCTACATTGAGTCGCCTTCAATGGTCGTCGGTAAAAATATTCTCCTCTTGCAAATAATGCTCTTATTATATTTATATGTGTAACATAATGTATTAAATATTTATGGGGAGATATGTACAATACATATGTCATATCGTAGTATTTTGTGATAAAATGGACTGGGTAGAAAATTTCTAGCAACACGTAGGTGTGCATGGTAGGTCCCCAACACCCTATTGGAACAAGCGGTATTGAAAATTGATCGTTGTACAGTGTAAGCTTAAATATCTACCACAAGGTGTCAGAGTACATGTTCCTTCCACAAAGTGCTAATATCTATCTATCTATCTATCTATCTATCTATCTATCTATCTATCTATATACACACACAGATGTTTTGTCGTAAGTAAGTTGTGATAAAGTTATCCTAAATAAAATACAATGAAAGAAAAACTACTACCATTAATTAAAATAACTTTAAAACATCTTTGCCGAGTGTCAACTGTTGTTTAAACGTATGCGAGCCAGTGAACCGACATAACATAAAAGACATTTGGGAATACTATTTGTAGAGAACACAATTTAAATGTCCCACTCCAAGCCACACCTTCCACCTGAAGATTAACCAATAGGAAAATGATTGTCTCACCTGTGCATGGATATGTACCCAATCAATAGGCCAGCCGTGCTTCCTTGTTTATCTGCTTCCTCAGGTGCTACATTCTACATCTATTTCGTAACTTCTTCAAACCGAATGCAATCTGCCCCGCGTGTAGCTGTTACGTTATACTAGGCTACAACTATTTCCAGGTGGTGTTATATTTTTTTTATTAAAGCAGAGATCACACACTTTGGAATATATTTTAGTTTGTAAATTTGGGTTATTCTTCATTCGCTCTTACCATAGAACTCGAAGGTAAATAGAGCCAACCTCTTGCGGGCCCACCGAGTAAGTTGTTCTTTTTTTTAGTGTCCCTCATAAATTGTCCTTAATATCTAAAAAAAAGAAAGAAAAAGCGGTCTGTTTCTCAAAGAAGTGTAGGAAAACACCAGTAGGTCCTTGGAATAACATGGACCTAGACAGGTAAGAGAAAGCCGTCTATATTAAGAGGTAAGAGGCATAAGAGGCAAATTTTTGCTTGCTATCAAATTTCCAACTTGGAGCTTCTTTGTTTCTTTATTTATATGTTAGCCACTGTTGAATATCATTTAACAACTACAAGAAACAGAGAGGTTGAAATTGAAAAATAATTCTAGAGAAAGAAAATGCTGCAAATTAATAAGTGAAATGACAAAATATTTCTAATTCTATATATAATGAAATAAATAACCATGCATATATAATACAACTATAATTATTATATTGTTGTATATTTATATTTATAAACATATAATTTTCTGTCATAATTATTAATCACCAACGGGTAGTTAGATTCCTTTGTAAGGACTACTTAATATTTTTTGCTCCATTGGTATCCAGATATTGTTCCTTTATATTGTTTATTTCTTGTTATGATCATTTTGGATTTTCTTAGACAGTATTTGTTTTTAGTAACATGTGATAAATACAAGTTCTTATTTCTATTCCTGCATTGTAATCTTACAAATAAAACACCTCACAGAGAGGAGGTGGTTACCCTGAGGTATCATGAGAAATAGCTTAAGGCAGCTGTTAATGGCACACTGTTTTTGTTCATGTCATCTTAACAGTAAACGGTTGGTGGTGGTGGTACCGAATGAAGTTTCAGTGGCCTCCCGCAAAGTGTTCAGCAGTGAGGATGAAGCTTGGAAGAGCTACCTGGAGAACCCACTGACTGCTGCCACAAAGGCCATGATGAGCATTAATGGAGATGAGGATAGTGCAGCAGCACTGGGACTGCTGTATGACTACTACAAGGTGTTAAAGTTTTGGTCTGCAGCCAAAACGTTTTCACATAATTTTCTGTTTTTGCCAGTTCTAATTGTTTTTTCTTTTTGTTTCAACCCCATCAGGTCCCTAGAGAGAGGAAGTGCTCCTCCAGCAGTGTCAAAACCTCAGACACCTCTGCTGTAGAAACCTCTGTATCCAGTAACTACAGGAGTCTGGATTTGGTAGATCCCCATTACCACACTCTGAGATTGATGCCTGTCAACCTTTCCCTAAACAATGGCAACACAGGAGAACTTCATGGCTCCAAGCATGTAGCAGCAGGTCTTACAGCAGATAACAGAAGAGGAGACACTAAAGATGTAGTCAGTGGACCGCTTTCCCTGGTGAAAGCAGAGGGCCACACATCCATACCTATTTCTTGTTCGGGTGGCTCTTACCAACAAGGACCTAGAGACCAGATAAGGTTTGGTCATGAGAACTGCTATGATTTGTCCCACGATGGTTACCTGAAAGATGAGCTAAGTAGCACCCCAGACAGCACGTATGACGACACAGTGGAGGGAGAGGTCAGTTGTGTGAGCTGTGAGCTGCACTGTTTTACATTTAGTTTATAAGCCTTTTTCTTCTCTTGGTGTGTTGCTACCTAATGCATTTACTATTTGAAAACATGCATATTATCAACCTTCACAGATGTTTCAGGGAAATCCTGCCTCAGAAGGTGATGCACTCCAGTCTGTCTTACCTGTGTAAGTTGACTTTTGTATACAAAAAAAAAGTAAAAAGCAAAGACTGTATATGGAAGAATGAACAATTATGTCTGAAACAATGTCCCTTCATTTATCCATCATCTATTCCGCTTATTTCTAGTAGGGTCAAAGCAGGAGTACAGGGTGGGGTACTATCATTGGGCTATAGTCTGTACTATAGCCCAATGATGGAAGAGACAGTGTTCAGGCCAAAAAAAGTTTAATAAAAAGACAGAGGCCAACATAGCATTACTCTCTACTAATACATTCTGATTTCCACAATCTTTCAGTTACTTTCAGCACTAAGTAAAAATTAACAGTAGATCATGCAATTTGAGGACATTTTAGCAGTGGATTAATATACTTTGATGCTTAGGTAGGTATGTTCAACTAAAAACTGAACGATCTTACACTGTATATGATAATAGTAGTGGGGGTTATCCTCAGAAATACTATGGATTGTTGATGCATTTAGACTGCAAGTGTCAAGCTTTGGGTGCACTACCTGTTGGTTCATGGCATTGTTGATTCTGGTCTGTAAAGAAATGGTGACGAGAAGGAAAAAAGGAAAATGGACATAATAATATTTTCAAATGTAGAGTTCATTGAGCCTTTATGATTTATACAGGACCTATACTGGACCTATTGAAAATGAAAAAAGATCCCTCTTTCAACCAAAAATGCTCCAGTCAGAAACCATTCATTCAAGTTCAATCTAGCTATGGCTATGTAATATCCCTTATCTATAGGGAGATACTTAATCATTTTCATTTTCAGGGTTTACACACCTTATGATTGTGCTTATGATTTTGCAGGGACAGTTTCAAGTACATTCTGGATGCCAGCATGTCGCTACGGCCACGGCAAGGAGAAGGACCTATGGCTTACTTGAACCGGGGCCAATTCTATGCTTTGACGCTCTCTGAGTCTGGTTTGAAATCATCCCTTTGTCAGCCCAAAGGCAAAGTACACGTAAGTCGAGCAACACCATCACAAGGACCTGTGGAGAACCCATCCGGTGCCATGGGAGGTTCTGAACTGCAGTGCAGCAGCGTTGTACAGGTGATGGAGCAGAGATTCATTGGAAGTGGCTCTGATATCAGTAGTTTCGGGTAATTTTGGGGTAATTCAACTAAATATTTTGTCTGCTGCAGAGTGTCATAATGGTTGTCTTTGGGGAAGACAAGTGCAGAGATGAGCAGCTAAAAAATTGGAAATACTGGCACTCCCGCCAGCACACTGCCAAACAGAGGGTCCTGGAACTCGGTAAGATGAGATCACAGTTTTTTTTTCACTTATCATTCATTCATAAGTGGAAGATAGGGGGAATATTCCTGGTCAGTTTGGTGTTGAATATCACACCTAGATATAGATATTTCCATCATAGCCCCACAAAAACATAAAGGATGGGAAAGAGTTTAAGCAGATGGCAAGTCAGCAAGAGGATTTTGGAGAATCTTGAAGCTTCCCATAACTAACCCAAAAGTGAAACCTGATATGATTTGAATAACGGTCAATTCTCAATTCCCACAGGAAATCTGTGAAGAGATAGACTTGTCTACATTTGCATAGACGTTGACAGGAGAAATAGGTGTTGGCCTGGATACTAGCCATATCCTGAATGATCAGTGGGAGACAGGCCTCAACATGTAATTTTTTTTAAAAATTCAAAGGAATGAACCAGCAATGTCCTACACAAGTACTTTTTGTCTGTGGGAAGTTTATGCCATTAATGGTACTGGTATAGACTTGTTGTGGGCTAGTTACTGGAAATTAAAACATTAGCAGTGTGTTATTTTGAAGTTGAGCTGTTGAAAATACAGGATAAAATACCAGTGTCAGATTATGTATTACATGCAGAGAATGTGAAACTGAAATTTTGTTTCAAGGCAATGATTTATGTTTTAGTTGCAAAGTATGTGAGTTTCAGCTGTTGGTATAGGATACAATCAGCCCTCAAAATCATTTGGAGAGATTATTGCTTTTAAACAGAAAAGTTTCCACACTGGGCTGTTTCCTTACACAAAGTGCTTCTGTTGGGATCTGTTTTGTGGATCTATTAATTATTTACTTATTTCCAGCTTACTCTCAGTGCACAGACAGATATCATAACCTTTTAATAAAAATTGCATTTGCGTAATCTGGATATCATTATTCCATCATTGATAGCAAGGAGTCTGGGCCAAAATTAAATGAAGCAGACCAAAACCTCAATGCCACCACCACCGTAATTAATTGATGGAATGAAATGATAACGTTGGAGTGCTGTGTTGCCCTCCTTTTTACTTATTGTGTCATTTATAGCTTGTTGATTTGTTTTGGTCAGATCCATTCACCAAACATTTTTTATAACCACCTTTTTGTCTCTAAATCCATTCCAAGTCTAGAAATCTAGAAGCAGAGAATATTTCCTATAACCATTCCATAAGCACTGTTCTGTATTGTCCAAATGACTGATCCATGAAGAGTTTTAGATTAGTCAATGAGGTACAGCCCTGCGGTTGCTTAGAAACCCTCCTGGGTTCTTCTGGATCATGTATACTTCAACGCAATTTAAAAATTATTTGGATTATTCTTAGGTTGTACACAGCTTGTGGAACTGTGAACTTATAAAGTCAAAAAGAGATTTAATGGATTTCTTTTTCATTCTCATGAACATCAGTCACTCTCTTCCTTGGATTCCTGTAAAATTGATATCATGGATACATTTAAATAAACTCATTTTTAGAAGCTCAGGCTTTAAAACATCCTGGTTCTGAAATGGTGAAGAGCCACCAAATTGTATAATGTTTCAGTAAGTCATGGGGCATTGTGTTGTAAAAACAAAAAAAACACAAAAAAAACAGCTTTCAAGATATTTAGAGAAGTAAGGCCTTTTATTTTTGGTTAACGGTCATATGTAAGACCCACTGAGTTAAGATCCCTCTGTTATCTGACTTCTGATGCAGCTGACCACAAGGAGAGCTTCAGTACAATCGGAAACGTGGAGGAAATTGCCTATAATGCTGTATCTTTTACCTGGGATGTCAGCGAAGAAGCCAAGGTAATAAGAACATTTAAAAATTTAAGCAGTAGAGAATTATTTGTGTATTTTATTTTCATTATGAGCATGATTGCAAACTGAAGTCGACTATCTTCAGAATGCATTTCTTTACGCACTTCATTATTATTTCTTTATGCCATTCTTGTTGTCTCATAGTAAGTGGGTTCATATGCTTTCTTCCAATGTTTTCCCCATCTTTTTTTTACACACCGTCATTACCTTGCAATTGTTGTCACTGCATTCATGCTGTGGTGTTAGGCTACAGCCTTAGGCTGTTTATAGTGGTTTTACACTTAATGTACCAATGTTATTTGAGAAAAAGTGAATAGATTAAAACAATAATTTACAAAACTAGATTGCTTTTCTTCAAATTCTTATTTAGCAAAAAGTTAATCAGAAATCTTAATGCAAGGAATTTATGGGGATTTAGGTCTTGCTTTGACTGAACCATTCACAACCCTACATTTTAGGCTTTTTTAATGCTCTCAGTGTCTTCACAAACTATGCTGTATTAACAAAATCGACTTTAGTCAGACCTTTAGGCATTATTCCTAAAGCCAAGAACCCCTGACCATATCCTAACCCGTCCTGGTGAGGTTACTAGTAAAATGCAACTGGACTTTTTGTCTTGGTTTCGATTATCTGATCCTTCTGTCTAAAAAAAGTTTTAGGTCTGTGCCAGAAATGCAATTATGTGAAAAATGTTTTCTGCCTCTAATAAATGTGTTGAGAATATATTATTTTGAAGTTATACAGATTCAGGCAATTGAAACTATTGCATCCTTTCACCCAATGTACAAATCTGGTGAAAAAGATATTCATTGCATCTTTTTGGATGAATTTTGTGAGTGGGAATATCCAAGATAAAGTTGCACAGTTGCTGCACAGTGAAATAATTGTATTTTGAATCAGTTTTACATTTTTGTAAAGCCTTAAGAGCTCTTATATTATTTTTATGATTACAACACTCAGCAGCAAAGATGACAAACTGTAGTCACAATTTATTCAAATTACTAGGACAAGTGGAATCTCTGAATTTAATTCAAATGATGTAAAAAAGTGTCATGTAGGTGAACTGCTTTGTGCTTACTTTTTTACAGAAGTGGCTTAGAAATTATTATTTTTTTAAGTGATTTTTATGACTCCTCTGTTTCAGCTTTTGAATTTATTGTTACGGCCTGCTTAGGATTAGTGATTTTCAGTTCCTAAAACCATAACTTTAAATCTAATCATAATGAATGGTTTTCAAATGACTCATGATATATATTTATTTAACATAGCAATAAATCCGAATTCAGTACTGAATTTTATAATATAGCTTTTTCTCTTTTTTGCCCCCTATGCTGCTTCGGTCTTATGCTAAGTTGCTGAAACTTGAATTTCCTTAAAGGAGTCGTGCCAATTGCTAAATAAAGTCAAGTTTAAGTCAAACTCTATGCCACTATCAGCCAAAGTTGGTTTGCTTATTATATCTATTATGCTTATTATGAGTGAGAATGGCTAAATATTATTACACAAATGATCATTATCATTGTTCCTCCTCCACATCGACACAGAACCTGAGGATGCTGGAAAATTGGTGGAAGAGATTAAGAGAAACAACCTTGTTACTGAGTGGAAGTCAGACACATCATGTTTTGTTTTTTTCTAGTGACTTCAGGAAATTTCAGCTTTCAAACATGTTTGGCTGTCCAAGCTGACTTTTATAGACATACATAAAACAAATGCTTTTTGTAAAGAAGTTTTTTTTGCTAATTATTACTTAATTAGTTTTTTTTTGGCATGATGGTTTGTTTCCAGGCAACAGCAATTATTCTCGTTTTGACATAAATTTCCTCCAGCATGAATATGCTTTTTCAAATGGGAGTGTTTGGTTTTTTGTGCCTGTTAAAACACATGCACAGTGGGTAAGGAAAATTCACTATGAACAAAACTTCAAACCACTAAAACACACATTATGACAGTTTCTCAATCTGTTCATCTTCCCTTTTTCCAATTTCAGGCTCTCAAAATAGAAAAAAAAGAGTTTATTGTACAATTGTACAATGAAACAAAGAGTGACATTTAAAAATGTCACTCTTTGTTTCATTGCAGCCATTTGCTAAAATGAAAAAGGTTCATTTTATATCTCATTAATGTACACTCAGCACCCCATCTTGACAGAAAAAAAAAGAAATGTAGACATTTTTTGCAATTTTATTAAAAAATGAAAGAAGTTTGGGACGACCACAAGTCTTCCTTGACGTGGCAGACCAGCCAAACTGAGCAATCGTGGGAGAAGAGCCTTGGTGAGAGAGGTAAAGGAGAACCCAAAGATCATTGTGACTGAGCTCCAGAGATGCAGTAGGAAGATGGGAGAAGGTTCCACAAAGTCAACTATCACTACAACCCCCCACCAGTCAGGGCTTTATGGCAGAGTGGCCCGATGGAAGCCTCTCCTAAGTGCAAGACATATGAAATTCTGCATAGAGTTTGCCAAAAAACACAAAAGGGAGTCCCAGACTATGAGACAGAAGATTCTCTGGTCTGATGAGACCAAGATCGAACTTTTTGCCGTTGATTCTAGGCGGGATCTGTGGAGAAAACCAGGCACTGCTTATCACCTGCCCAATACAATCCCAACAGTGATACATGGTGGTGGCAGCATCATGATGTTGAGGTGTTTTCAGCTGCAGGGAGAGGACTGGTTGCAATTGAAGGAAAGTTAAATGGGGCTAGGTACAGAGATATTCTGGAAGAAAACCTCTTCCAGAGTGCTCAGAACCTCAGACTGGGCCGAAGGTTCACCTTCAGACAAGACAAGGACCCTAAGCACACAGCTAAAATAACAAAGGAGTGGCTTGGGAACAACTCTGTGACCATTCTGGACTGGCCCAGCCAGAGCCCTGACCTAAATCCAATTGAGCATCTCTGGAGACATCTGAAAATGGCTGTCCAGTCCACCAATGGTCACCATCCAACCTGACAGAACTGAAGAGGATCTGCAAGGAAGAATGGCAGAGGATCCCCAAATTCAGGTGTGAAAAACCTTCATTCCCAAGAACACTCATGGTTGTACTAGCTCAAAAGGGTGCTTCTCCTCATTACTCACCAAAGGTTCTCAATACTTATGATGATGTGATATTTCAGTTTTTCTTTTTGAATAAATTTGCCAAAATTTCTACATTTTTATTTTTTTCTGTCAAGATGGGGTGCATTAATGTACATTAATGAGAAATAAAAAGAACTTTATTTTAGCAAATGGCTGCAATGAAAAAAAGAATGAAAAATGTAAAGCGGTCTGAATACTTTCAGTACCCACTGTATCTGAGAAACCACACTACAGTGACCTTATGACCTTTTCAATTTCAACAAAAGATTTTACAACTCTCAAATGCTGTAAGCACAAATACAATAGGCCTCCTACTCGTACACATCCACAGATGCCAGCAGCAATGCGTGTGGAGAAATCTAAATGACTTGGGTCTGTGGAGGTGTGAATATAAGGAGGTGTGTAGGAGGCTCATTTGTGCTCCAGGCCTTTGCAGAAATTGGCCCTCACCACTGCAGGTTCAGGCACGATGCTGTCTCTGTTGCATAGTGGGAAAATGGCCGTGAGCTGCTGTGAGGAATCTCTACCGTTATCCGTCTCTACATGCCTGTTGCTTAAGCTGTTAGTCCTGTTTTACTGGAAATTTCACCCAGAGTTTATATTGGTTTGTGTGGTTTGGCATCTATCATGAGAATGTGTTCCCTTATGTAAATAGGTATGTAAGATAACTGTGTGTAGTGCTGTTAAGACTGTAGACTAATGACTGTTGTGTGATTTGGTTTGGGTTTAGTTTATCCGTTTTTTCTTAGACAAACGTAACTGCTTCTTTTGATCATATTCAGCTTTGAGACAGAACAAGTTTGGAGTAGAGCCATGCTTTGCAAAAAGTTATCATAGATAAGCCTAAAACAACATTAAACCCCTACAAGTTTCAGAGGTAGAACTCAAGCTTTTGCATGTGTATAATTCACAAGCTTTTTCACATGAGAAGACTTGAATTTCAACCTTATTTGGTATCTTTTTTTTTTTTTTTTTTTAGATATTAGACGCATTTGATAGACTGAGATTCATCTCTGTTTTTTTATATGCTACTGGTCATGACCCTGTGACCCTGTCCGTCATCACTTCATACTGAGTCAATCCGACACTCCTTTCAGAAGAAAGATCTTGCACAGTATCGACTAACCTGATTACAGGCACACGAGGCATTCTTAAGTTAATATAGAATTAGCTTTACTATCATCATGTTACAAAGGTGAAAAAATGTATCAAGTGTTAGGCCATACCTGCATCTTATTATAGATAACATTCCTGAAAATGATCTTCTTCAACAGTAATAGACCTGGGAATAGTGGTGACCTGATAAAGCTGCTGGACATGAAGAAAGAGTTATAGAGGAATGGACAGAAAAGGGAATAAAGATTGCAAAGTCCTAGCAAAGACTTTGTGGTAAAAAAAAACAAACAAAAATAAGAAAGATGGTGTCAGCCCCAGGGTTCTGGAAGCACGCATTGAATATTTACATTTATTCATTTAGCAGACACTTTTATCCAAAGCGACTTATAAAGTAGAGAATTTGTGAGAATATCAATTTATTATTTGTGCTATATCAATCTTTGAAAGGGATAACGGTGATCGGCTGTGAATTAGGTATTTTTGTGATTTTAGGTATTGTTTTTAAAAAATGTTTTTATGAAACTAGCATGTTTGTTAAAAAAGTAAGTCAAAATATTTAGTATCTTAAATTTTAATGCAAGTTTAGATTTTTTAAAACAAATTTTAACAATCAACAATAGAAATAAAGTGAGCTAACTTAATACAAACTTTTTTTGTTTATGTTTATAATTTTGAATTTAAATTCAAATGCAGGTTTAGATTTTTTAAAACAAATTTGATCAATCAACAATAGATATAAAATGAGCTAACTTAATACAAACTTTTTTGTTTATGTTTAGAATAGATTAAATAATTAATAATATATTGCTTTATTCTACATGGCAAAACTGTGTGCTAGAACATTAGTTTATTTTGTGTTGGGGTTTGTCATTATTGTATGGAAAAGTGCAGCTATTTTCACCATGCTGTTGATAATAGTTCTTGATATATGTTTGGTTTATTAGAGCCTTAGTCAGAACAAGAAAGGTTCGTCATAGTGACATACATTCTTCGTTGTCATTTTGGATGACTATTCTGAACAAATTCAGAAATAAATTTCATATTCTGGACAACACATTTGCCCAGAGCAAAAAGTGCCCTCTTTGCTGTGGGACTGAATGTGTGTGTAAAGCCCACACACACCACTATGCAGTTTCACATTCATATGAAATGTTCCTTGTCGTTGGTGTTACCTATAAGAATCTGTTCATTGGTCTAAAAAAAAAAATTTAAATAAATCCCCCAAATTTTTAACTAACTTTATCAAATGTGATAATTTATATGAACAGCAAATTTCCTTATTTGGGGAAACATTTCTATAACAAACTACAGTTTTTTTGTTGCTAATTCTTGTTGAATATTCCTATTTTCCATTTACTGCTTTTCTATTGTCTGGTAGTAGAATATCTTTTGATGTAAGAAACCCTCATAGGGAGTTTGTTCCTCATGGTCTATTGTATATTCATCTGTGATATGTTTCAAATATCAAATCGGTTCATTTTTTTAAATTTATTTTTCCTAGGTCTTTATTTCTGTGAACTGTCTGAGCACAGACTTCTCATCACAGAAAGGGGTGAAGGGCATGCCTCTCCTTATCCAGATTGATACCTACAGCTACAACAGTTGCAGCAGCAGACCCATCAGCAGGGCCTTTTCTCAGATCAAGGTCTTCTGTGACAAGGTGAGGAGTATCTTTGGCAATAACAACTGGCTGGTCGACACCATTAATATGACTTCAGACTAACAAAATGTTACTGTTTTTTTCATGTGTGCTTTACAGGGTGCAGAGAGAAAGCTGCGTGATGAGGAGAAGAAACTATTAAGGAAAAGGACAAAAGGTAAATCGATTTTGAATTCAACTTCCTAAAAATATCAAAAGTGACTGGAACAAGAAGAACGGGAGAAAAATAAACAGCAAATATTGTTAGACCTCATACTTTGGGTGGTTGCCTGGCACCAACTATCTAGTTCATGCTGTATCCTAACTAGGGAAAATTGGCATTGCAGGATCAACCTCCCTCACCAAGAGGGCTGAAAGCACTCTGCTTAAAGGCATATTTGACCTGGACTCCCAGCCGGTTCTCTTCATCCCTGATGTCCACTTTGGGAACCTGCAAAGAGCGGGACAGGTGAGAGACCAAGACGCCCATCTACTTGTACACATGCACAAGGTTTTTCTGGTCCTAGACTCGCATTTCATGTCGCATTTTTACTTTGTACCCAGGTGTTTGCGTTGAACACTGAGGAGGTATTCAGAGACAGGTGAGCATGGCTCCACTGTGGCCAAATCAGACGTTTAAAATGAGAGATTCAGTGGTACTCCTTTGGAATCCACGTTTTTATGTGTTCCTATCAGAGGTGTTCCGGTGAGGAGGCTGCCATGTCAGGAAGATATCTCTCCACCCCAACAAAAGAAGTCCAAACTGGAGCTAGATAGGAAAGGTAGTACGTCTTATTTTCCTAACATTAAAACAAAAACAAATAAACATTTAATCTCTGTTTTCCAGTGAATTAACATTTTGTCATCCCTACTCCAATGCTTAATTAGTTCTGCTATATGTGAGGAAGGAGTGTGATGAAGTGTTTGATGCCCTAATGCTACATGCACCAACACTCAAAGCACTTATAGAGGCTGTAAGTATTATTAAGGCTCCTTGTTTGAGATAGTTCGATGCATATATATATATATATATATATATATATTAGGGGTGGGACGGTTCACAAAATCCACGGTTCGGTTCGTTTCACGGTTTCGTGGTCACGGTTTTCGGTTCGGTTCGGTATATGGTGATTGTTAGGAAAATCTATTATGTCTTGTATAGCCAGGTTAAAACTAAGAATGGGGATTGTTAATATTTATTGATATCGATACTTTTATCGATACTCCTTATCGATCCGAGTCTTTATCGATACCACTATCGATCATTTTCTGTTATTTGGTGGAA
>CAJRST010038888.1:18506053-18555778 GCA_907169785.1 Menidia menidia
CTACTGGTGGTTGACTTTGGGTGCAGTAGCGCCCCCTTCTGCTCTGGAGTGAACACGCTTCCCTCTGAGAAAAAGGAGCAGTGCATGAACCGTGCGGTACACACGCGAACCGAACCGAGACAGTCGAACCGAACGGTTCAGACGGTTTTCAGAAACCGTCCCATCCCTAATATATATATATATATATATATATATATATATATATATATATTGAAAAATAGCACATAGTTAATTGATTTTCAGTCATCTAACCTTTGGGAATAGTGATAGGCTGTCTAAACATGTAAGGTGAATCTGTTTACAGATATCAGAGAAATACTCTCTGCCTGTTGGTAAGATGGCCAAGGTTTACCAGAAAAGCAAAAAAGGGTAAGAAACTCCACCAAAATAAATATAATTAGAAAGCAGTGTTTAATGTGTTTGTAACAGCTGCCATTCTTTTAAAAAATAATTTAGCTCGGGCTATATCTATGCATGTATGTATGTACCGGTATGTACAGTAGGGGAAATAAATATTTGACCCCTTGCAGATTTTTCAGGTTTGCCCACTTACAGAATGCTTATTTTTCCTCATCAGATGGTTATTAATTTTTATAAATTCATATGATGTGATTTTCTGGAATTTTCTTTGGGATTCTGTCTTTCACTGTTAGAATGTACATATGATTAAAGTTATAGATTGTTGCATTCTTTGTAAGTGGGCAAACCTGCAAAATCAGCAAGGGGTCATATACTTATTTCCCCCACTGTATGTGTGTGTGTGTGTGTGTGTGTGTGTGTGTGTGTGTGTGTGTGTGTGTGTGTGTGTGTGTATGTATATGTTATATATGTGCATAATATATGTATACTGTATTATATATGTATATTGTTGTTCTTAGAGTCCTTGTAAACATGGATGACAACATCATCCAGCACTACTCCAATGAAGACACCTTTATCCTTGCTATGGACAGTTCATCCGACTTCTTCCACATAACTCTCTCAGAGATTTGACCCATACCAACTGCATTACCGTATGCAGCAGTCATGACTTGACTCCTTGCCCAAACAGAGTGGATGATTGTTACATGACGATGTTACATGATGCAGTGGCAAGCCGTGTACAAAAATAACCAAAACAAAAAACCCCAACAAAGACATAATAAATGCAAACAATTTAACAATTAAAAAGTGACCACCAGGCATCATTATCTGAAGGCTTTGCACATGTTTGTCTCATTACGTTTTGCAGCACTCCATCGGATACTGGCTAAATTCCTCCCAGCAGGGAAAAAGAAATCTGCGTCATCTGATAAAAAATTATGTTGAACAGACAACTTGCTTTAGGTGGAATTTTTGCCTTTGGAAAGATTGAAATCCAAGGATTTTGGTGTTGAGTTGAAAACGCGTGTTAATGTCTTCTGACCCTTACCTAACAACTTTCCTAACATTTTGTTTGAATCCATCTTCTACTAGTACAAGTGTTATCAATATCAACATAAAGCTTGATCTAATTCAGTAGAAGAAAACAAAGCTCCTGTCGTTCTTTCCATTGTCTCTACTGGTAGTAGATGTAAATGATTTGATTGCATGCATTAAAAACTCTTGTTTCACATGTCTGCAAAACAAATTTTGCTCCTAAACAAATCAACAATTAGTGTGGTTCTTTGTTTTGATGTGTTTGTAAGTATTTGTTGATGCTTCTGGAAAGTTGCTCTGGTTACTTAATATGTGTAAAAGATAATGTGTTCAAGCCTTTATTAGTGTGTTTCTTTTAATGATTTTTTTTCCTTTTTAACATACCAAAGTTTCCAAATTTTACCAGTGAATAAATGCTTATCTAAGGTTTTAATAAACATTGTTGCCTCGGAATCTAAGATGACATGATTTACTAGTATTGTGCCCAGATTGTTTTTCCACTGGAAAGAAAGACTGTAATCTTTAGTATTTATGACATTAGTAGAGTGCTCAAAAGTTTCATATGTATGAACACATTTCTGTGGCAGTAACAAAGCGTTCAATAGAAGAATACATTGTTCCACCTCCATGTTTGTGTTTATGCCCAATTCACCAGCAGCTTCTGTATCCTTTATGTTTTATACACCATAATGCACAGTGCTTTAATTTAGCCAATAAATATAGTTTTCTATTAAGGCAATTGTTTCCTTTTTCATAGCACTTTTTCACAAGATATGTTCATTTAAACTCACATTCATGCACCACTTTTTAGTTTCTAGAGTTAGAGGTGAGACGGGGCTTTTTTCCCCATCATGCACTTTCATACTCCAGTTAATGTATCAGAAGAAATCCAGGGTTAAAGAAATATCAACATTCCCAATGGTAAATCTGTTTTAGTATATATGCTTCTAGAATTAATTAAAATAATAATAATATGGGAAAAAATACCCATAAATGACAGGAACATTTTGGGATATCCTATGTAGTAGCATGGCTTTCTGTGGTGACTAGTTAGAAAATTAACTCTCCATCAAAGCCACAATACCTAAAAACAAACCCAACATGCTTCTTAGCAAGGCTGCATTTGGAGATGTATTTATAAAGAAAGCAGATTGTTTAAAAGGAACTGTGTTTACTGAACTCCTACTTGAAGCAAACTCATGCAAAGATGGCCCCTCAGAAAGCTGTCCCAACTTGCCTTTACATCACCACAAAGACTTCATGTTAAATCCTTCTCATCCGCAACTGAAGTAATCCAGATCATTATTTGCATGAGAATAGTTCACACTGTGATTGGAACTCACAGTGATCACATTCTGCAAACTAAGAGTGGGCTTCATTTGACATTACATGTGATATGAAATCGAAAAAGACAAAGTTTGGATAATTTTGATCTAGGAATTAATATGTTAATGTTGGTTCTTCACTTTTGTCCAGGTGGTAATTTTTCAAAACCACAAGCTAGAATATCATTAGATTCAGTTAAAAGTAATCCGGATCAGTACTGTCACATAAGTAATATATACAGTGGGCCACCAAGAAAATATATACGTATATTTGTTTGTGTAAAATCTGCAATCCATCCCAATATAATAGAACAAGAAATGTATCCTTGAAATATTGGGCATTTGGGAACTGTCCCATACCAAACTTAGGACAAGAGTTGAGGTAATGACTAAAACTGATGTAGTTTCATAAACATGAATACTCCTGTTTTAATGTCTGTTAACTTGCTTCTTCTTGCTGGCTGCTTATCATGGCCAAAGTGTAATATAACACGTTCATGTTTTAACCTTAACCCATGAAACCGATTAAAACTGCCACTTTCTTTCCAAATGTATAGTATATCACGAGGAAAATTATACAGACCCAGATTTCTTTAATTGCCTGAGAACTCAATAAAGATTGTATCTACTAAGGCATAATGAGCATCAGTGAATCAATCATAACATGATCGTTTTTGTCCTTGACCATCATTAACCACATTACTGATGATAGGATCAAATACGAGTGACGAGCTTCTCTTGATCTAAAAAAGGGTGACATTATACAGTATACTAAATCATTGAGAAAAGCAGGGATCAAGTAAAAGTTTTATAGAATCTAATGAAAACAATTACATTTCCATGGAATCTAGCAGGAAATGGGAGCAAACTGGAACAGATTTGAACAAGCTGAGCTGCACTATTTCTGTTGTGTATCAGGTTGGATGGATACTGGTACATTGAAATTGCAACTTGTCAAACCACTTAAACACGTCAGATGAATACTTGCACACAATTAATCAGAAATTTAATTCTTGCCTTTTAAATTGACCAAAAAACAGAATCCTGTCCTCCACAACTGCAGTCACGGATTACAGAATACCATACAAAAACCTACAAAATTCAACAATTACAAACATTTTGTTCAACATAACAATATACAGTATAATTTTTTTACAACACTGTTTTTGGCACTTGATCACAATTTGCAGTTTGAATGGAAATGTAACATCAGTTTTTGTTTCGAAAGAATATGATTTATCTATCTACAGTGAGGAAAATGAGTATTTGAACACCCTGCGATTTTGCAAGTTCTCCCACTTAGAAATCATGGAGGGGTCTGATATTGTCATTGTAGGTGCATGTCCACTGTGAGCGACATAATCTAAAAAAAAGTCCTGAAATCACAAGGTATGATTTTTTAAACTATTTATTTGTATGATACAGCTGTAAATAAGTATTTGAACACCTGTCTATCAGCTAGAATTCTGACCCTCAAAGACCTGTTAATCCCCTTTCAAAATGTCCACATCCACTCCATTTCTTATCCTAAATTAGATGTACCAGTATGAGGTCGTTAGCTGCTTAAAGACACCTCTGCACCCCATACAATCAGTAGGAATCCAACAACTAACATTGCCAAAACCCAAGAGCTGTCCAAAGATACTAAAGTTTTACACCCCCACAATGCTGGAAAGGGCTATGGGGAAATACTTATTTTCCTCACTCTGTATCTATATCTATATCTATCTATTTCTCTCTCTCTCTATCTCTCTCTCTCTCTCTCTCTCTCTGTCTCGATATATATATACATTCCGGAAAACAATCAAACCTTTTGTCATTGGAAAACAAATAGCTAAATAAAGAGAGTTGCTACTTGTCAATTGGATTCTTCTTTAAGTTTTTAAATGGACCCCTAAACCAAACTAAAAATGACAATAAGGAGATAGAGATAGAGCTTAAACGTGAGGTGAATCGTCTTTTTCACTTTTGTGAGACCCTGAAGCCTACATTGATGGGTGAGCAACAGCATGACTAGATAGAGTTACATTAAAAAACAACACCCATGCGAGTTAAGTCACATGCATAAGTGTTATGTTAGTCTATGCACCTCTGTACCCAGAAACCTATTCAACATGCATCACTTAAGACACATAAAAGTGAGTGCAAGGAAGTTGATCTTTGTTTTTCACAAAGTCGAAGTCAACGAAGAAGCAGGCCTGCATGCTAGATAATTCATCAACAGCTTAAATAAAAAACAATATTTCAGTTATAGTGATTGAACAGAAATTGCTTTCTATCCAGGATAATATGGATTTATCTAACATTTTCAGGCTCACATTAAAATATCTTCACTATATTCAAATACTTGAAAAAACTACTCTAAAAGCTAGAGTGCTGTAACACTTTCTCTGTTGTTGTCACTGATATGAAAAAACAAAAATACACCGAAAATGATAATCGAAAGAGGGAAGAGCTTCATCCTTCATTACATCATTGAGACTTCACTGATTCAAACTACTTATTAGGGCACGTATGCATAGTAGCATAATTCTACATGTTCTTTTTACCCAAGTACAATATAAACAAGGTCTATCAAATCTGCAGAGACCTATACAGATTCTCACAGTAGAAAAGAGGAAACATAAAGCAGTACTCTGTCTGGCTGATGGACAAAATCCAGAGGTCCTCTGCAGATTAAACAATTTCATCTACAGAGTACAGTTACACAACGCCATTACACCTCTCTCAGTCTCATGCAAACACTCTTGTCATACGTAGAGTGAAAGCAGTTCTGAGTGGCCCTGGTTGGAACCTCAGAGCACAGAGAGATAAGACACTGTTACGGAGACTCCAGTTTATACTGTATATATACAACCCACTGTAAACCCTCTTTATCCTTTAACATGCTTATAAGAGAAACTGCGGAATTTGACTGCACTCTGAGCAGCTGGTTACGTTGATGAGACGTTAGTCTTTGCTGAAGTGTGGAGGGGTTTTGATACATGATTTTTAGGGGGTAGGTGACGGAATCCCATCTTTGAAAGTCCTCTGATTCATTTTGAAGGTTTGACTTCTTCATCGTCTTCTCATCATCTCTTTGTTTCATCATCAGTCTGCTCCATAGTGGAGAGTTACAGTTTCTAACACTGTGAAGATAAAAATGCAGAAAAAGGAATCAGATTAGCCAGATTGATGTTAATATGATAGGCACTTTCATCACATACTGAACCTCATATGTTTGAATTATGGATGATATATTGTATTAGTTTTTAAAAGTGTCTTTAATATTATGATGAACTGTTGCAGAACGTGAAGCTGATTGTTACTGATGGGCTTTGCTTGATGAATGTATCCTTGTTCAACAAACTCACAGCTAGAAAATTGCACATTGTGGGCCCTTTAGTTTATCTCTAAAAACTACACATGCATACATGCACTGTTGGTAGGTTGATTTATAAGTCAGTAAGACATCACTTTCATAATCTTGGCTTTGGTCACCGCGACAGTAACAGAACATCATATCACAATTTCAGTCTTAATCTCTGTAACAGAATGCTTCAATTAACCTCAGCAAGACCTAAAGGCATAGCTCAGAGAACCAGCCCTTGTAGGAAACTTTCTACTTTCAGTGGCCTAACCAGTGAGTATCTGTCTTTTCACAATTCTGAGAGAAATATCAAAGTTAATGCAAACTAATGAAATACTGAACTCTATGTAAAGTAGGCTGTTCAACTTAGGTTTAAATTAATTAATGTTTAGTTTTTTCTCTTACTATTTTGGTCCATTCATCATACCACATCCTAATATGTGTAAGGGTAGTAAATCTAGCCATACTTTCCAAATAAAACTTTACTTCTCCGCTAAGGCGGACAAGATTAGAGAGGACAGACTGCAATTACTGTTATAGCCCATCCATATCTTCCACACGAGGACTTAAAATGGAAGCTTTTCTGAGCATCAACATCCTCAATAATTACTCTAAAGTACCAGGCCACCTATAAAGTCTCTTATACTATTTGTGGGAGAATGAACTTTGGGAGAGCTCCACCTCAGCTAACATCTGTTACATCAGTAAGACTTGCATGACTTTACAAACCTAAACTTTACTGCAGAAAAATAGAAGTTGAAGTGAACTTTGTAAAATTTGCTGAATATGAGACTTACAAATTGCGCTGATGCCTCAAGTTTAGAACTGTCCAGCACTGCTGGGGTCACACTGCAACAGGCGTACGATGGAGGGGTCACTCTTTGCCCCTTTGATGAACTCCTCCAGAGACAACTTGCCTGTAAGGTAAATAAAGACCAGCTTTAAATCAAGATGTTAAAGTTATCTTTTGGTAATTTCAGTGGACAGGGGAAAACTGAAGGAGTTTGAGCAACTGAGCAGTTACCATATGTTTTAGTATTTAACTAATACTGTTTATTTAGTCCATAATTTTTAATACACTGGTTTTAAGTTCTTTATTTGATGTTTTATGTATAATTACACTGATCTGCCAGTATTAGGTCATAAGTCATAAAAAATCTCTTAATCTATTTCCCTGAAACTCACTGAGCACAAAGAATGGGCAAAGTTTGGTAAACGTCTTATGAAGATAGAATTACTTTTTTGTGATTCTCTTATTAAAAGAGCTTCTCATCGCATTGTGATTCACTATCCAGCAGGTGGTAGTGTTGTGTGGGCTTCTTTTTTTTCTGAATACCTTCACAGACAATCATGTAGGGCAGCTGCTTGCTACTGGCGTTTGTCTTCAACATGAGAAAATAAATAGAACACACTTCTAGATACAAGTCAGCACTCTCTATGTTGATGTCTTTATTCCTCTTCTTTCTACCGAAACCATCTATCATTGCCCCACCTTTCCAGTCAACTGTAAATCTTTGTTCAACAGCTCAATCTCTTCAGTGAGTGTAGCATGGCAGAGCAAATTAAACAACTTAAATGGAAGGAAAACATCTGACAACATTTTATATCATAAAAAATAGAAAGTTTATGTCCTATATAAACAAGAATATGCCAAGTCGCTTTATTTCTGCAAGTGAAATATTTTTGGCATTCAGTACCAATGGCCTCTTCACAGACATGAAAGCTACTGATGTCACTTGGACCCAAATGTTCTAATGAGATTATAATGGTAGACATTTGGCATCCAGGAAGCAGACACACAATTAGATTAGATTAGGATTAAAATTTTACCATTTAACTGAACTTTATAGTTAGGTAATGGTTCAAGTGATGCTTAGGCATCCCATAGTTATGTTGTCATAGGCTTAGACTGCAGGGGAATCTCCCATGATGCACCCTTCCAACCCTGTTCTCTTTACATGACATTCATTGTCACAAACTATTATTAACCAGAGATTGTCAATGCAGATGGCCCCCTCCCTAAGGCTGGTCCTGCCAGAGGTTTCTTCCTGTTGAAAGGGGTTTATTTCCTTCAACTGTTGTCTTGTGCATGCTTAAGATACCTCAAGCTTTCACTGAAACCTCGTGATAAGAATCCAATCCCCTTTCCTGAGGTTTTGATGCAGAATTTAGTTTTCCTTTGCTTGGCAAGTTTATTTTGAAGTGAATGTTTATAACTAATTTGGAATTTAATTGATTATATTTGATTGGATTATGATTACAAAGAACTGGATAATTGCTTTGAATTGGATTGTATCTTTTAAGTGTCTTTGCTTTTATTTGGCATGGATTTAATAAAATGTAATTAAAACAATGATTACCTTGATGTTGTGCTTTTAATCACATTTGAACATCAAGTGATGAATTGCTCAAAAGTCTTCCAATGCGCACTAAGTGATACACAATGTGTAGTCATCATGTAAGTTCACTGCAATCCACACTGCAATTGATGATCCAAGCTTAAACAAAATATTTATGTGTGCTGCCTGTAGGACAAATGCACCCATCAAATCATTGAGTGCAACAGTGAAGAACTACACAGATTATATATGTCACAGTGCATGAAAGCTTTATGAGCTGAAAAACTGATAAACTGATTGTCTAAATCACGACAGTATGGTAATGTGTTCACTGACTTAGAGGATGTGATTCCACCTTCTTTCCGTCTTTTTAAAAATAATTTTTCTCTCTGAACAAATTACCCTTTTGTGCAAACAGGGTCTGAGTGAGAGGATAAATAATACAGATGAGAGCTGTGCTGCCACAAAATCAACAAGATTGATTTCTCAGTTTGGACTAAAAACTGATGCTTGAATGATTAAGCTTACATCCATATCAGTATCTTTTGCTTTGTTATCACATTGGATTGACCAACTTTATGTTCTAAATGGTTTGTAGATGTATGTCACAGCATCAAATAAAGCTAAAAGTTAATCTTAATCTTTGACATTATCAGAAAATCATTTCAACCTATTATTGGTGAGCATCTCTCTCAGAGCCACTACTTTAAAATCATGACTTTCTTTTTTAAGTTTACGGAACATCTCATATTCTTTTACAAATAGTTTTTTTCAGGTTGTAAATAAATTATCTTGCAAGAGAATAGTTCATTCAGGCTGAGCACTTGTGAAAAACCAGGCCGGTTCTATTTAGACTTTAGACTCAGCTTTATTCATCCCATGGAATTGCTCTTTCAGGAAATTCTGATTACTGTACAGCCCGTCCAAGATCATACAAAAAACAGACACATAGACATACAGTTCTGAGAAGACTGTGGGTCAGCCTCTCTAGAAGCGCCCCATATCTATTTCATAGATGTGCTTTGTCTTCATAAAAAAAATATATATATTGTGTGAAATCTTTCTGTTTTCCTGGAGCAGGATGCTCAGTTGGATCTTCACCTATTTTGTCCCATCCACTAATCTGGAATGTTAAATCTAATGATAAAACTAAATCTGAATCCACTCCTGGTAGAAAATGAGGCTAACCTACCATCTCTGTTAGTGTCCATCTGCCTGAAGATCTTCTCTGTCCTCTTCTCAGGTGTGGACTCATCCTCAGGCATCTTCATCACAGATGACACCATCTTATATATAGCCTACACAAAGACATACATGGAGGTTACAAACTAGAATGTGTTATCATGTTAATAGTAGTTCCCAGGAATGAAACATCATCCTTACGTACAAACATTTTTTTTGTGAAACTTGTGAAAGAGGTTTCATCAATGGCTAGCTTTCTATTTGCTAGTAAGTACTTATCTTCGGAAAAGAAACAAAAGAGAAAAGTGAATAAGCAAAAAAATTGAGCACGAAAAAATTAAAATCCTTTTCTGGTACCAGTTTTATCATGAAGAATGTCTGAGATATTCATTAAATAAATGGGAATGATGCTTGCCATTTCCGACAACCGGTGAGTAATATCAAATTAACCTTTCCCAGAGACAATTTGCAAAGTAGCTTAAATTTGTCCAATTGTGTCTTGTATATTCCTTTAAAATTAAAATATACATATATTTATATATATATATATATATACATAGAGAGAGAGAGAGAGAGAGAGAGAGAGAGAGAGAGCGATAGAGATAGATTTAGATATACACATATATATATGATGCATATATATTTATATAAACCAAGTGATTTATATTTAACATGAATTAGGTGGGGATGGTTGGAGACAAACATATGTACATACACAAGTTCCTTGCAGACTATTTATCAGTGTTGTGTCTCCTCTGCTCCATGCTGCATGGCAGGCTGTTTGGCAGTAAACAGTGAAATCCCAGCCCACTCTCTCTGTCTCTAATAAGGAGGCGTATTTGAGGGGAATAGGAGCTGACATGTGAACAGAGGAGGGCTGATTGTGATTAAAGTTCAGCAAGAGCTTTATAAAGGTACTGATTATGCTGGCTATTGCGTAGTAGCTCCATGCCTCAGGTTCCAGGTCAAAGTGGAGCCAAGCAACAAGCAGTAGTGACAGTTAATTTCAGATATTATTTCATTTTGAAGCTTGGTCTAAAATCCTTTGGAAGTCCTTTAGAAGGAATTTTACTCAACTTGGCCAATATTACATGCCAAAAATTTAGCCACGAATCTTATCCATCAAAAGAAAGATGTGCATGTTCAAATAATTTTTTCATTGATGCTTCATTAATTATCGAAAAACAATGGTAAAATGGAAACCATATTGCAGCATTCTTTAACACTGAGCTCTCCTTATTAGAGAGTGTGTAGCTCCAAAATGAAAAAAAATCTTTATTGCAACAGTTTTGTCTAGTTTCTTGGTTAACATGCTTTTGGCATACCGACTTTTATTGATGACTCTGAGAACTGGAGACTTTTGGTTTTCCGTTGGTAGTCTTTATTTGGTCTGAGATGCACTAACCAATCGTGTCTTAGTGGGCTTTGCTAGGAATAACAGCAGTTAAGTGCATGCCATATATTTCATAATAACTTTAAACTGACAGCAGTCACGCTATTTTTAATGGCAATTTGCATTCACAGAATAACCTAAATATAGGTCAAAAAGTGTTGGACCTGTTGACGCAATGAGGATATTCCCTAGCTGCCTCAGAATTATTGGGCACTGCTTCTGAGACATTCTTAGACAGTAATCATATAATAGTTTGGTGCTTTCTTTTTTAACACAAACGACAACTCACCATCTGGTCTGTCCACCCTAGATTGTTTACCTCCTTCTAACATCACACCTCCCACTATGTATTCTCTTTACTTCTCATGTAAAACCAACAATTAAAAATTGCTTTTACATTTTTTTTATCTTCTCAAACAGTAATTACTTATTCAATACAGTGAGGGAAATAAGTATTTGAACACCCTGCTACTTTGCAAGTTCTCCCTCTTAGAAATCAGGAAGGGGTCTGATATTGTCATCGTAGGTGCATGTCCACTGCAAGAGACATGCAGTAGCCTTTGTTTGCAATTAAAGGGGTCAAATGTTTCCTGTAGTTTTTCACCAGGTTTGCACACACTGCAGGTAGGACTTTGGCCCACTCCTCCACACAGATTTTCTCTAGATCAGTCAGGTAACAGGGCTGTCGCTGAGAACGTTTGAGATCCCTCCAAAGATTCTCTATTGGGTTTAAGTCTGGAGACTGGCTAAGCCACATCAGAACCTTCATATGCTTCTTACAGAGCCACTCCTTGGTTATCCTGGCTGTGTGCTTCGGGTCATTGTCATGTTGGAAGACCCAGCCTCGACCCATCTTCAATGCTCTAACTGAGGGAAGGAGCTTGTTCCCTTGTCAAATCTTGCAATACATGGCCCCGGTCATCCTCTCCTTAATACAGTGCAGTGAGCCCTAGCTCATGTACAGAAAAACACCCTCAAAGCATGATGCTACCACCCCCATGCTTTACAGTAAGGATGGTGTTCTTGGGATGGTACTCATCATTCTTCTTCTTCCAAACACGGTTAGTGGAATCATGGCAAAACAGTTCTATTTTGGTCACATCTGACCACATGACTTTCTCCCATGACTCCTCTGGATCATCCAAATGGTCATTGGCAAACTTAAGATGGGCCTTGACATGTGCTGGTTTAAGCAGGGGAACCTTCTGTGCCATGCATGATTTCAAACCATGACGTCTCAGTGTATTACCAACAGTAACCTTGGAAAGGGTGGTCCCAGCTCCTTTCAGGTCTTTGAAGTGTAGTGTAGTTCTGGGCAGATTTGTCACATTTCTTAGGATCGTTGAAACCCCACGAGGTGAGAACTTGCATGGAGCCCCAGTCCGAGGAAGATTGACAGTCGTGTTTAGCTTCTTCCATTTTCTAATGATTGCTCGAAGAGTAATCCTTTTTTCACCAAGCTGCTTGGCAAGTTCCCCGTAGTCCTTTCCAGCCTTGTGGAGGAGTACAATTTTGTCTCTAGTGTCTTTGGACAGCTCTTTGGTTTTGGCCATGTTAGTGGCTTGATTCCTACTGACTGTATGGGGTTCACAGGTGTCTTTATGTAGCCAAAAACCTCAAACTGGTGCATCTAATTCAGGATAATAAATGGAGTGGAGGTGGACATTTTGAACGCGGACTAACAGGTCTTTGAGGGTCCGAATTCTAGCTGACATGACAGGTGTTCAAATACTTATTTATGGATTTTTTTTGTTAGATTATGTGTCTCACAGTAGACATGCACCTATGATGACAATATCAGACCACTCCATGATTTCTAAGTGGGAGATCTTGCAAAATAGCAGGGTGTGCAAATACTTATTTTTCTTTTACATTCCAGTTGTCTAAGAAGAATCTATTCTACAACATTAATACCATAGTTTTCCCAAGTCTTTTGAGCTGGGAGCTTCCGGATAAGAACACACAAGCATTTTCAGTAAAGCCAAAACATCCAAGTGAAGTGAAATTGCATCCAAGTGAAGAAAAATACAAATCATACCTAAGTCAGAGGTATGGACTAATACATGGCATCTAAATAAATTAAATATCTTTGCATATTGTTTTGGTTTATACGTTCACCTTACATGACGAGGAATTCAAAAGGCGCAGAAAGACAATATTAGGAAAAATTAACACAACTTGGGGGAGAGTTCAAATTATTTGCTCTGACAGTGTAAGTTGAGCACTGTTTGAGTTGCCCTTCATTGGCCAGTCACAGCAATAAACCCTCTTCTATTCTGTTGATAGCACAGTACTCAGATTAGAGATAGACGGGGTTAAAAATCCACTACAAATGAGTCGATGAGATACTTTTATCTTTGTGTCTGTTTTCAGACTTTGCCATTATCTGAAAATGAGTGAGGCTGGTTGTGATCTGTCCCATTCAATTACTCCCACAGTAAGGCTAATTATGTGCATAACCAGCATTTGCACACTCTCCGCTGGAGAGAGCCTTCACTAGATAGAGTAAGGCACAGCTCCCTGTCACTGCCAGTTGAGCTTAGTGTGAAAAAAACAACATGGATATAACAATGTGAGGAATGACAGTGTCCTCCAGGTGAAGCACTGACGAGTGCTGGCAACCGCCATCCAGCTGTAGCAGACAGTATGCACAGAATATGAACCACCAAAAAGATTTTTGATTACTTCTAAACTGTATTGCAATGGTTACAATAAGAGGTCAGTGTACTTGATAGTTTTCCTAGAGTGTTTAAAAAGTATTTTGGCCATCAGAAAAAGGAATAACAAAAAGACCTCCAGTCTGTTAATGACACTAAACTCAATAGTCAAATGTTTTCTTGCTGAATAATAATAACACAAATAATTATAATAGTAATAATTCTAATAATACTAAAAGAAAACTGAACAATTATTAAGGTTGTACCTGCAGGTGTTCTATAAGGAACATTTTCATGGTGCTCTTTGGTAGCTTTTGTATGGCCATTTAGACTCCAGTTCCAATTCCAAGCACATCAGAATAAATACAAGTAAAAAAATAGTAAAATTATATACAGTAAATAATATCAAATGCCAAAATACAAAAAATAGAAGCCAGATGAACTGGTTTGGATTTAGTTATCCAAATACCTTTACAAGTCACTAATTTCAGGTGGTGTGGAATCAAATTAACTTCTGTGGGTTACTAAAATAATTAACTAATCAAAAAACCTCCTACAGATAAATTATAAAATACAATTTTTTAAAACAGTTTATAATAGATAAAGGGTAAATGTTAAGGCTTTGATAAGCAGGTGATGTTTAACATGAGGTGATGGTATGCATTAACATGTTAATACAAAATAGAGCAATCATGATTAAGATAAAGAATTTTCGGTGATAGTGGCCCCAGATGAATTTAGAGGACCATAAAAAAACATGATAGCACTGAGGTCAGAGAATAGATTTTGTTAGCCAGTCGTCATTACAACCTGGACACAGATACTCAACAGAAGCTAGATAAATGTTGCTTTATGGGAATCATCTGTCGTATCTGCCCTCTGATACGCCTACAAGCACATACTGTGATCACATTAGGCTGCAGATGGCTTCACTTTAAATCCAGCAGTTTCTTTTTTTCAGCAGTTACTTTCAAGAGTCAGTCAAGCCTGCTTTTTCTCTGCAGAGGCAGGTGGCTTTGAAGCAGGAAAGTCAGACAACGATTCAAACACAGTGAATGAGTAGAGTATATAGACTTGAAGGAATCAGTCTTACATAGTTTAAGGGGATCATTTTCATTAAGTTAGTTGATAGAAAAGTCAGGCCATAATGTGTAAGGTTAAGGCACCTTCAACAACTTAGAAGGAGTCATGAAGTCACAAATTCCCCTATGAAAACTGTACCATGTATTTATACAAACGTGTTTTTCAAAATGGGGAAAGCCTGTTCAACGAAGTTTAATTAGCTTTATAATGACAGTGTCTCTCATTCAGATATTTTACAGTTTCTGTGCAAAATGAATATGATCTTGAGGGTGATAGTAACAAAAGCACCTTTTAGTTTGATAGGTATGTTTTTCTCTTTAAATTTATTCAGAGTTGTGTTTGTTTTAAAACTGCAGTTCAGAAATGACCGTCTACGCTGTATCTATTTAACTGACAGACACCAGTACAGCAGTTACAATTAAAATAATGTATTTTTTGTATTCTTCATTTAGCAGGGAAACATTTCTCAGGTTAACACAGCTATGTAATATTTGACAGCCTCATTGACACATTCCTTCCACTCTCCTTGTAAGTGATGAGGCCTGTAAACACTCAAACAAGAGAATGACTATTATTTTCGGGTCTGTCTTTGCAAACAACTACATATTTATTAGAAAGTGGTTAGAAGATTTACGTGGTAATGTTACAGAGAGAAATTACAGAAGAGGTGTGAATAACGGTAATTCTGAGGCAGGAAGTCAGCTCAAGCCTTGAAGTGAAGTCTTGGTGGGTGCATGCGAGGTACTATAGTGTAGTTGCCACAGAAAGATGTCTGATGTTCGCTTATTTACTCAGGTTTTAAGCTTTTATACTTGTATAAATGGCAATTAAAATGATTTATGGAAATTACACTATTAAAATGCTGGCAATCTGAACGGCAAATATTTTGAAAATGTGACCCTGTTCTGCCAGTCTCTGAAGCTATACTGGAAATTTTCACCATTGTGTAGGTTTTCAAACTCATGGCTTGGGTATGTTCTCCAAATGATTTTTACTTAACTGTACAATGTACAAATTCCCCTTTATTGATTCTAAACAACAAAGCTTAAATATGTTTAGTAATCCAAACTTCAGTTACATAAATCTGAGCTGATGTGCATACTTCCCCTAACATTTACATAATGTGTGTTTACATAAAAACATTTTCACAGGAAATAGCATCTGTCATTTCCCTACTTCCTTGAAGTTTTCTTCAAGGAAGTAGGGAAGTATTATGCTTAACTATGCTCTTACAGAGGTCTTTTAATTAGTTCAGAAATGTTTGCAACATGTAAGATACATTTTTAAAAACAAATAATCAATATTGTGAAATGAGCAGGGACTCATTTTTTCAACATCACAAGAATTTCAATATGACTTCTTAAAAAAATATAAAAGTGCCTCTTTTGATAAGCACATGCTGGATGTTTTCACCATGTTAGAATCTCTCTCCTGGCATTGTTTATACTAAAACCATACAATATTACATCGTTATTTTTGCCAACATACGAATAATCCCTTTATCTGCTAAAATCTAACACACTTTTGCCTCATTTAGCAATGTAGGATGTGTGAATGTGCAAATTATCCACAAATATACTCTCTGAAACTCTAAAAGCCAAAAGAAGGCATAAACACTATAAAGTAAGTGATTCAGATTTGGTTCCTTTGTTTCAGTGGTGCATGTGGAGAAGATGGACAAAGTATTCTTTTTCTCTATACATTTAGAAGAAAGGAGTATATCACCCGGAAGTCATGTTTTTATGCGGAGGCACATTCAGCTCCATGTCTTTATGGAGCTCGATGATTTTAAAACACCAGATACGTTTTTAAGTGTTGTAAAGCATGTGTTATGGATACAGTGGCAGCACTGTCAATAAAACAGTGTTTAACAATCACTGTCCTAGCTAATGTTACAATTAATTAATATTAATCAATTAAAGCTCAGGGCCAACTAGCTATCCTGAGATCACCATGTGACAGAAACATTATCGCTGCTTTCATAATTTGGTATTTTAAACACGAGAAACTTTTGAAAGAAGTAGTTCAAAGTGCTGTTTTGTAAGACACTCACCTGTACAATCTCCAACATTTCAGATTTACTGATGTACCCATTCCCATCCAGGTCGTACATACTAAAGGCCCATTTCAGCTTCTGTTCAAGCTTGCCGCGTGATGTCACACTTAACGCGATGATAAACTCCCTGAAATCTATAGTCCCATCACCATTAGCATCAAAAGTGCGAAAGACATGTTCGGCAAATTTTGAAGCATCTCCATAGGGAAAGAAGTTGCCGTATATCTTCTTGAACTCTTCCATAGAGAGGTTCCCACTGGGGCAGTCCCTCAGGAAGCCTTTGTACCACTCCTGGATCTCATGCTCTGTGAAGTCGGTGCTCTCCAGCAGGTCCTGCATCACCTCAGGACGGAGCTTGCTGTTTTGTTTCCCCATGTCTGTCTGTCCTTTCGGTCACTTTGCTCACAGCTGGAAGACAGAAAACAAAGTTTACTTATTAACATGTGACCAATTCCATCAAACTGTTCGTAGTGCACTACAGAGAAGGGTTGAAATAAAAAAAATCATCACACTCTTAAAAAGCTTGTTTGGCTTGGTGCCAATGGTCCCAACCTCCACATCATCAATGGTATTGTTTAGGCAATTGTGTCTCAAGATGTAGAGCAGTGTTGTACTGATTTTATGAGTCATGTTGAGCCGTTGGAGCTGGCAAATGTTTACTCATGTGAGGGATAGAGTGAGCAACTTTTAGAAATGTAGATCTGCTATGGTATTCCTCAACAGAGCAAATAATTGTGTGCCTGTGGTTGACTTGCATTATTAGATGCTAAATACCACTTGTGTCACTGTTGGTTTTGATGCTATAATGAGGTGCGTGAATCAGCCTAATAACCACAAGCTGCTGTTTCCTCAAATAGCTTTCCCCCCCCTTTTTTCAAAATTGAAAGCACAGTCCTTTTAAAACTAAAGGAACTTTCCACAGTAAACAGGGCTGTTTACTTTAACTAAACACAGCAACATATGCCCTGCATGGTTTTTTATTGCTCTATAAAATTTCAAAACACACACATATTAAGGATTGCCTTGGATGAACAGGAAGAAAAAGTGGAACGGTCAAATGATTTTTAAGATGAGCTACTCAACCAACATCCTTCCCTCATAGTATACTGAGAAAAAAATCTTTATAGTCTTCCTGGAGTTGCATTTGTGTTTGTAGTGCACCTCTTTATGATCCGGATAAAGCTTTATAATACCCATTTACAGTGTTTGTAGTAAATTTAATTGTTCATGTTAAATGAGAAATCAAACATTTACCTGTAACAGTCACAATGATGAGTCATTACCTTTAAGCATTTGAGTTAAAATAAAGTGACAATGGATTACTCTCTGACAATAAACGCAAAAGTGCTCATAAGGATCAGTGTTTACCCACCATTTTGTTGAGTGATTATAGCTTTAGGACTGTAGAATTATGGGATTACCTAGATATCACAGTCATAAAATATCTACAGGAACAGACAACCTTTTTTTCTAGAGTTTTAGTTTCAAGTGGGTACAGATCAGAAACAAAATAGAGAGACATAAATAGACAGACAGACAGTACAGTCAGTACATCAGGATTATGGTGACAAGAGACACAGTGGTAATGATATTTCTTATCTGTGTTTCTGGATGCACAAACAGGAAGTGCCTGGTCTCAGTAAGATTGCACTGTCAGTGTGTGTGCTCATGCAACACTTGTGTATGCTTATACCTTAATATTATTCTTGACCAAGATTTCAAGCAATAAAATGCAATTAAGAGAGGTATAGGAGTAACAGTGTCATAAATAGCAAATTCTCTAACATGCTTGCAAATTGGTCTGTTTACGTTTTCTGTTTTTGGGTAAAGGATAGACAGAGTTATATGCTACGGCCTGAAGGCCATGCCTTGGAGACCACTCTGAAAAAAGTCAGGAAAATAGTCATCTCTGTCATTAAAACCATTTGAAATAAAACTGCATTGTTGGAAAACAACCCAACAGCATAGAGAATCATTTTTGCATTCTCATGTGTCATTATTTTGAGGGTGAAACTATGTAAATTGTTGTTTGAAATTTAAATAAACAATTAGTGATACTAGTTCCGTTACTTTTTAGACACACCTTGTATGCTACAGCTATGTCATGCTGAGAGAAATGAACAACTCTAGGCTGTATGCCTTTCAGACAAGCAAATTTGAGGGACTTTTGATGATGAAGCAGTATGTGACAAGCTGGAAATGCAAACATATTTTTTTGTAACCTGGTGTATCTTTTATTGATAGACTGTATGGTTTTGTAAAGTAAACAAATGTATATTATCACTTTTCCAAGGTTGACATGCTCAAATGGTTAAAACTGTGACCATTTAACAGATCGTATACAGTATGTCAAGACTTATTTTGTTATGGTTATCAGATATTTATTTGTAATACAAAATATCGTAAGAAATCAGATAACATGACAAAGGTAAGATCAATTAATACATATATGTCTGGATGTCTATGTGTTTAGAAATTGCGATTTTCTTTTGTCTTTTACTGAACACTGGAGATTGATAGGAGCTGACATAAAAATGAGTGGGCATTGCTGAAAGACAGCACACATTTCTCTGCCTTTCAAAGCTGCTGCATATTTCACAGAACTGTTAAGGGTCCCAAATAACTCTGAAAGATAGTCGCCTTGCACTTAAAAGAGAGGTGTTATATACTCTTCAAACAAAAGGTAATACATACAACAATTAGGTGTATGTTACCACCATACTAAGTAGGAAAGACATTATTAGTGAACTTATTATTATTATTAGTAAAGTAACTGTTGCCAAACACTAATTTGGAAAGCACCCCAAAGCCATAACAAATATTAAAAATGGAGAAAGATTTGGCAAAAGTGGAAACATTCAAGATTTCCTAAGAAATTAATGTTTTAGCAAATTTATTCCAAAGTCAAATTTTCAACTAATAGAAGCCAAAAAAGTTTTTGGATGATTTCCTTTGTAAGAACATGACCATAAGGGCAAATATTTTGACCACAGTGCACAGTGTACAGCCTGGTATTTGGTACAAATCAAACAAAAAATATCAGTCCAAATACCTGGTTCAAAGTGACCACAGTTGTATATGAAAAATTTTGAGCATGTTTTGTGGACTTGAACTAAACATAGGCCCAAATAATGCAATGCAACAGGGGATTTTTCAGATTGCCAGCATATCTAAAACAAAACGGCTGAAAAGAAAATGGATCCAGATTTAGCATTGGCCTTATCAAAGTTCAAATCTCAATCTGATGAGCATACCTTTATGGAAACTTAAGACAACTTATGTTAAACATCTGCTTGCCAACACCAAGAACAAAACCAATGTTGCAAAAAGGAGGAGACCAACATTCAACCACAATTAGACAGACTTAACAATATACCAGTGGTGGGCCGTCAGGGCCTTCAAGGCCTTCTCTGCAGGCCTAAGAAAATATCTGAATCACAGACTGATGTTAATTATATTTTGTCCATGGAAACTTATTAAATATCTCTAAATAGTCTGTCAGCTTCCTTTCATAGCTTTCCCCCTGGTTGCGCTGCTTCCAGACATGCATTTTCATATAAAAGCATTTAACCAATCACATTTCAGACATCCTTTGTCGCTAGGCAGGGTCAAAGGCAAAGATGTCTGCCTGGAGGCCTTCACAATCCGTTCTGCAGGCACCCCCCACAGAAAATACATGTTGAGTACACTGTTGCTTCAACCAATCAGATTTTAGGTTGGTGATGCCAGGGCCTGCGCGAAGGCCTTACGTAACGTCACCGTATCCACACCCGCTGAATGGATAGTCAGATATCCAATCAGGGCAAAGCTAGCAAACAAACCGAAATATAGTTGTGTTATAGCTATTTTATTATTTCGTGGCGGATTTACTGTCAAGACCATTTTCAAAACGGACTTTTCAAGAAAAGTAAGTGAGTAAAATGTTTTTTTTCCCTAAATAGTATTGCGAGTTTATGAGGATATTATTGATGTTTTTGTTGGTTTGTTTTTGGAAGGGGGGGGGGGTCGCAGCTGTGGCTGGAGGAGTAGAAGACTTGTGCACCCCTGATCTTTAGACTGTATTTTAGGCTTGTCCCGATCTGATATTTGGATCGTATCGGCCGGCAAGAGAAACTGCCGATCCAGACTCCAGATCCATTTTTAAAAAAAAGTCAGATCCCACCCGAGCATTAGCATTAGCATCTGTAACCCACAGGTCTGTGTAAACTTTAGTTGTTATAAGAGTAAATCCCTGTTCAACATGAGTCTGACAACTAAGTAAGTAGAAAAATAATTTTCAACTTTAATACAAAAAGCTGGATCGGGACATCCTTACTGTATTTCTACATAAGATGATTTCTATAACCATAAAATAGTTATTGAGGGGTGAATTGATTCAGACGGAGCTCTACAGAAGGCCTAGGTGTGAAATGCACGGTCCGCCACTGCAATATACAGAGAATACTTTTTAACATAAGGTGGAACATTGATAATTTCTGACTAATAATCAAGAACCTTTCAATGGCAGAACATTCACTGCACAGCATGACGCCAAATTACATGGTAACGTATAGGAAAAAAACAGGAAAAAAAACACATTAATAATTAAAAACCATCATTTACTGTCTGTTTTTTAAATTGCTTACAGTTAATATTTTGCAATTTGATATTTCTTTTTGTTTCTCTAAATGGGATGAATGAGGGAATGGAATTTGCACAAGGGTAATTTCATTGAAAAAACATGAAAGAGAGAGAGCATGGATTTTGTAATTTGTAAGTAGTGCAAAAGATAAGCAGTTAAAAAAGATTATCCAGATAAACTGAGTTTGCATTTATAAACTTTTTGACATAAGGACTTAACTTAATTTTTTGTTAAGGAATGTAACAATAAGGGGGAAATGATTGTCTTTAAATGGAACTGCATACATCTATTGACATTTTTATTGAGTTAATGTCATTTCACTACATTGTTTGCTCCTGTGATAAAGTGCTGACCTGCCCAGACTGTTATGACAACTGGGATAAGCTCCAGTGCCCCTTGACACAAAATTATATTAAAATTGCAATACAATGAATGAGATAACTGAATTGGCTGTAGCTTTGAAATGCCTTAAGATGACGTTTGTACTTGATAAATAAACTTAAATTCAATTAAAGTAACACTGCTGTGATCATTTCAAACCATTATTTAAGCACCGTACATGTCAGCTCCACAGTACAGACAAATGCCTAAATGGTCACAGCTGCATGACCAAAAGTCCATAAAAACTTTAAGCAATCAAAGTTAGCAGCCGTGCTAGCAGTGGTGTTCAGAGCAATTTAAGGCCCTAGATTACCAATCTATTTTCTATAACACTTATTCCCGACAGGGCTGTCTGGACCCTTTCCCAGCAACAGGCAAGACAGGTCCATTGCAGGGCCACACAGATACAAACACACATTCACAGGGGCACTTTAGAGTGTCCAATTAACGATGGGGGGAGGAAGCTGAAGCACCCGTAGAGAACCCTAGCAGACACAGGTAAAACATGCAAACTCCACACAAAAAGATTTTAGTTCCCCTGGTATTCAAATAAACAACACACTGGATGTGAGGTGACGGTGCAACCCACAACACCACCATTCTCCCCCTGGCCCTAGATAATCCTTAACAGAAATCAGTGTACTTTAAAATGAGCTAGAAACACATAGCTTTTACTTCTGACAAACATTCCTTTGTGTTGTTTTAGGGTGAGATGATCAAATAAACCTCATGAAGGTGACTGCCTTTTGTACCTTGTTTTCTTTAGGAAATCATAGCTTTATTGCTTTAAAAATTGCTATCATGATAAACAGCATATCTCATTCCATATAAATGGAAACCTTGACAGGTGAGGCCATAAGATACGCTAGGGTTACCTGGAAACAAAGATGGATTTTTGCTTTAAAATACTCTACCATTGTGGGTAATGGATACTGCTACCAAATTAAAGTATTTTCTTTCCAGGAATGCTGGTCAGCATTGCACTGCGGTTTTTAAAGGGAGAGGCTTTAGTAAACTGTACTTTACGACTGTAAACTGGGGTGTACAATTTGAAGAATTACTAGACAATTAAATATCAATACTCCATTGGTGATACTTCATAAAATATATTCAGGGCATTCATGTGCAGTTATGACCCTTTTTACCAATTCTTTAACATAATCTATCATACTGTTACCTTCTTTACTAATTTCTGCATGTTTCCTATGTCTATCCATGTCATTATTATACGTCTGCTCTCCTTAAATTTCAGCCTTCCGTTTTTTGCCATTCACAAATTCCTGGTGTTTCTTGCATCATGCGTCTACCTTTTATATTAATCATTCTCTGATTTATTCCAGGGTATACTGGACAATCTCTGTTTTATGAAGTCATTTCTCTGCAGTTACCATAGTAACATTCAGTGAAATCTCACAGCCATTGATGAGATCATTGGCTGCGTGTACTGCATACACATTCGAAATGGGTACACATACACACAGAACTCTCAATCAAATACAGCAGCACAGTCAGTGACTGTGCAGTGTGCGTAGGCGTAGTTGTGTTGGCGCAGCGGTCTGAGGTGAGCAGGAATGGGCAAGTTGTGATCAACAGTTGTAAAAATAAAAAAGAAGAAAGGTTTGTTTTGATCGAACATTCGTTAAATGGATAATACATTCTTTTTTCTTTCAAATGGCAGAATTAGCTTTTAGAAAATCTTTCCAACTGACACACAAGTTCACAAAGCAGCTGCTACACAAGTTTAAAGAGGGCTTAAAGTCCAGCTGCCCCAGATTCCTGGGGAAAAGGAGTCTTAGAAAGAAAATACTTATCAAAGAATGTGTGGGGATTTTAAGATGTTTGACTTGGAGTGTAAACATTACATTATAATATGCACCAATGTAATATAGTAAGATTTTCTTTGTCATGGTTGTGCAACAGCATAGGCTTCTTGGTAAAAACAAAACAAAACATTAATTTTTATCCTAGGTGTTGGTTTTAAACGGCTCCCAACTTTACACTATGTTAAAGCATTTCTTGTGCAATACTCATTGTAGCTGCAATATTCATCAAAATATCACACATCACATGATATATATACAGGGGTTGGACAATGAAACTGAAACACCTGGTTTTAGACCACAATAATTTCTTAGTATGGTGTAGGGCCTCCTTTTGCAGCCAATACAGCGTCAATTCATCTTGGGAATGACATATACAAGTCCTGCACAGTGGTCAGAGGGATTTAAAGCCATTCTTCTTGCAGGATAGTGGCCCGGTCACAACGTGATGCTGGTGGAGGAAAATGTTTCGCTCCTCCAAAACACCCCAAAGTGGCTTAATAATATTGAGATGTGGTGACTGTGCTGGCCATGGGAGATGTTCAACCTCACTTTCATGTTCATCAAACCAATCTTTCACCAGTCTTGCTTTGTGTATTGGTGCATTGTCATCCTGATACACGGCACCTCCTTTAGGATACAATGTTTGAACCATTGGATGCACATGGTCATCCAGAATGGTTCGGTAGTCCTTGCCAGTGACGCGCCCATCTAGCACAAGTATGGGGCCAAGGGAATGCCATGATATGGCAGCCCAAACCATCACTGATCCACCCCCATGCTTCACTCTGGGCATGCAACAGTCTGGGTGGTACGCTTCTTTGGGGCTTCTCCACACCGGAACTCTCCCGGATGTGGGGAAAACAGTAAAGGCGGACTCATCAGAGAACAATACATGTTTCACATTGTCCACATCCCAAGATTTGCGCTCCTTGCACCACTGAAACCGTCATTTGGCATTGGCACGAGTGACCAAAGGTTTGGCTATAGCAGCCCGGCCGTGTATATTGACCCTGAGGAGCTCCCGACGGACAGTTTTGGTGGAAACAGGAGAGTTGAGGTGCACATTTAATTCTGCCATGGTTTGGGAAGCTGTGGTTTTATTTTATTTTTATACAATCCGGGTTAGCACCTGAACATCCCTTTCAGACAGCTTCCTCTTACGTCCACCGTTAATCCTGTTGGATGTGGTTCGTCCTTCTTGTTGGTATGCTGACATTACCCTGGATACCGTGGCTCTTGATACATCACAAAGACTTGCAGTCTTGGTCACAGATGCGCCAGCAAGACGTGCACCAACAATTGGTCCTCTTTTGAACTCTGGTATGTCACCCATAATGCTGTGTGCATTGCAATATTTTGAGCAAAAATTTGCTCTTACCATGCTAATTGGACCTTCACAGTCTGCTCTTATTGGTTTAATGTGAAATAAATGAAGATTGGCCACCAGGCTGGTCCAATTTAGCCATGAAACCTCCCACACTAAAATGAGAGGTGTTTCAGTTTCATTGTCCAACCCCTGTATATATATATGTATATATATATATATATATACATAACAATAAAATAAATATGTGCACTTCAGTCTTAAGTCTCCAGAACAATAGATTATGTTCCAATGTGCTTCCTACCCGACTATGAAAAACTCCAATCCAGTTTTTTACAATTGTACTAATTCATCACTAGAGCCATACTGTTTGCTTTATGAAAGCAATTAAAAGCTAATTTCTTTGAAGGGAAAATGCATTATTCCCAGACCATGTTTTGGAATTTAAGAAAGAAAAATCTAAATGTCAATCTGTAAACAGTCTGCAGTGTGCCTTGGCACCAAAGATGATTACAATGGAAAAAACCTCTCCCCTCAAAACTTCCTGACAATGCTCTGGCACTGGGAAGGGAGGTAGGAAAACACAGACACAGGCGCTGGCAGACGTCCAGGCAGTAGCTGGATAGAGGGTAACTGAAAATAAGTGCCTTGATGAGTTTGTACGACTTGGAATGAAACCAAGTTTTCAAGGACCTGAACCATTATTGCCTCTGTGTACTTTTAGAGGAAAGCTGACTCTTGGTGAACAAGCACGTTCGCTTCAAATCAACACTAAACCAGATGTGCACAACATTTTAAGGTTTGTCACAATAATTGGTCCTGCTTGCTTTCTGGCTGGATTGATGCAGCCCACAGTCATTATTTTCAGTCCTTATACTTTTAAATCGCCTCCTTAGCCTTCATTAGGTTGCTATAGTAACAGACCTCACCGAAGGAAAAGGCAACCACACATTGTGGATATTGATTCAGGAGAAAAAGAGTGAAGTAGTGAGAGGCACTGGATGACATACCTACGCAAGTTCATATCATAATCAACTTAAAGGTTATGTCATTTCATCTTTGTTCACAGTGCATACAACTATTGAACTGTTATCCAACATCAAATGCATCAAGAAATAGCCATTTTGGCTTGTTTGCTAGTATTACATACAAACATCAAAACAGGAAGTGGTGGATTATACAATGTCTAAGTTCATTCAACTATTTTAGGGCATTCATATGAGAACCTGCTCTGAATGTTTGACTGTGTAATCTCTTCTAAGTCTTTTCCACTTTGCCGTACTGAGAACGACCCCAGCATGCCCCTGAGATTGTGTCTAATTTGTTTAGTTCCCTGTCTGTGTTGGCCTGGCGGGAGCTCTGTCTGCCTGGCTTTGGATCACAGGACTTGCTTAATTGGTTGAATGACAAACTCCTTGATCCCAATGGGGGTAAACAAAGAAGATCTCTACCTCTCTAATTTTGTGCTCATCATTTCTCTTTTATGAATAAAAGCTCCATAAATTCTAACAGCACTTTATTTTCAGAAAACTGACAAAGGGACCATGCCTTGTTCTTTAGACAAAACTATTATTAAAATCACATATGAACAAAGTGGTTTGATGAGCAACTGTCCAAACAGAGGGAGAAAATATGTACGTTAAGGGTGTGAGCTGTATCATGTGGAAGTGTGTGAATCACAAAAGGCAAGCTGATAGTGCAGGAAAAATTAAAAGAGAAAAATTAGAATAAGGCAGCATATAGCTTGGGATATTTTTGATTGATTGCACTATTGGGATTAGCAACAAGCTTTCTCTACTTCTTGTGGTCAAGGAAATATTGAAACAGGATGTTGTATCATGGAAAATAACCAATGGAAAGTAAAGTAAAGCACAGCTGAGGGAAGGGAGTAGGAAGAACCATGTGAAGTGCAATTTATTAAAAGAAGGTCTAAAAAAGGTAAAGATATTTATATGTGAAGACTGGTGAAATCTTTTCATGGGCAGCTGTGGCTCAGTTGCCCACTGTTTGGAGGGTCAGTGGTTCAACTCCATGTTCCTCCGGGCAACATGTCGAAGTAGTCCTTGGGTAAGGCTCTGAACCCCAAGTTGCAAACTGGTTGAATCTGGTGTGCCCACTGGTGCAGCCAGTGTGTGAATGTTGGTGTGAATGACACGTAGTGTAAAGCACTTTGAGTAGTCAGCTTGACTAGAAAAGCGCTGTATATGTACAATTTCAGTCTAGTGCAAATGTAAATAAAATGTTGCTATTTTGTATGTAAAGATGAGTATTTGGAAAATTAGAACAGAATTAGTTCAGCCGTCATGATTGGAGTTCCCCTTTTAGACACACTGATTTCCATTAGTTTGTCAGTAAGTGTTCCATTCTCATATTTGAATGAGTATCGTTTTGAATTTGCAAGAGAAACTCTAAAGAAAGGCTCTGTACATAAGAATTCAGATACTGAAACTGAAATGAAAAAATAAAAAGTCCAAATGTAACATGCGGGGCTCATAAAAAAAATAAATAAATTTAAAAAAAATCTGAAATACAGGCACCAGAAAACAGAGGTAATGTCTGCATCAAAGAACCAGATCCAATTGTCCTTGGTTTTTGACTGGCTTGAGTGGGCCTTTAATATTTGAAGTGAGTGAGTGAGGTGCTTTGCCTCAACACACCAGTTGGTACAAAATACACATAGATTTTCACTCCATCCAGTTGCAGGAGTGTAACCTATGTCACGTTGACTGGAAAAGATGCATCAACACTGCTGATAATGAACATACATTTTTAGTATGCATTAGAATCTTAGTATAACGATTTTAACAAACCAAAAAGGCACACAACCCATTCAAGAATCTTTAAATTTGAATCTTTAAACCATCACTGCCATTATTCATTAATGATTCCTACACATACATGTCAGTCTATTATGACATGTTGCTTTTAAATTTGACCGAAATAGAATTTTTCATGCTAGAATAGAGGCATAAAACTTTGAATCGCCATGTTTGGCCTTAAACTGGAACAGATGAGTTATGGCTCAGGCATTCACATACTCACCCTAACATAATGTCCCATTTATGCCTTGACACAGGCCACCAGGTGTGCTATTGTACAGTTCACCACTGCTGTGAACTTAACACTGAAAAGCCCAGGCACGGGGGGAACAACCAGCATTGAAGCCTTAGGGTTATGATGGTCAATGTACTCTCCGACACACTGTCTTGAGTACACCAGAATGAAGCTGTGAGATGCAAATTGACAACTGATTGAAAGGACAGAATTCCGTCACTTTAACATTGATGAAACCATTTATCTAGCTGATCTTGTGTCTAAAAAAGGTTTTATGCTGTCATGCAGAATATACCTTTAAGTACCCCTAAGGTTCCCGGTTTGTGTGCCCTTTCTGTGTGGAGTTTGCATTTTCTCCCTGTGTCTCCTTGGGTTGTGTCCAGGTAATCTGGCTTCCTCCCACCATCCCCAAAAAATGTATGTTAGGTTAATTGGACACTCCAAATTGCCCTTGGGAGTGATTGTGAGTGTGTGTGGTTGTTTATATCTGAGTGGCCCTGTGATGTACTGGCGACAAGTCAAGGGTGTACCCTGCCTCTCGCCCATGATCATCTGGAATAGGTTCCATCTAATTAGGTAAAAAATCTTACAAACAGCGTATTTCTGCTTTTAAACATAAATGTGATCTCTTTATGTACAATATTTTTAACAAAACTGTCAATGTAAAATTAAGTTCTTACAGTCGAATATTTAAACATAAAAAGGGATGAAAGTTTACTCTTTCATTCGACTGATTAAACACTGTGAAGTTAATATTTTTAACCTTTTATTTGCCAACCTGTTGGGCCAACTATCAAAACTGACAAATAACTGATTTCTTATTAAGTCAGAAGACCAGTCTTCTCTAGAAATTTTAAGTTCACAGAAAACTCCCTTTTCCATTCATTGTCCAGCTTAACATGATAGTGTGTGCAAATTCCACTCCGCAACTAAAAATAGAACATCTGTTTCCCATAATTCTAAACCAATGCATGAGAGCCTCTAGGCAAGGTGATCCTTTGAAAAAGATCCATGTCAGTAACTGTCACCTTATGTGAGACCTTTATAATGCAAGACATCCTTTGTTGAATCCCATTGCTATCAACCCCCTTACCCACTGGAGAATGAAAATAAAAATAGGTGACCAGTTGTATCTGAAATCCACTATCGTGTTTGTCTGATTCAAGGCATTGTATGGATAAATGTTGATTTTATACTGTTGCTGTTCAGATGTACCCTATTAAAAAAGCTGTTTTGAATTCCTGCATATTGACCTCATACATCTAATTATTTATGGACACTCTGCAAAGAAACAAGCAGATATTGTACCAATAAATCCACCTCAATACACATATTCAAAAGCTGTTACAAACAAATTGAGTCTCTATTTACTAATCCTAGATAGGAGCAAAAGATATGTTCTGCCCTGAAACACTGGGCCAAAACACAAAACATAGAATGTAAAAGAACGTACTTGGTTTATTGATAAAACCTCTTCATCTTTGACTCTTCAACAACATACCTCAAGTAGCAGGAACAGTAACGGCTGCTTCATGCACAACTTTTAGCCAATGAAAACATTATGAACAATTCAGTTTTTGCACTTTCCTAAGTATATAACTACTGCAAGACCAGTAGAGATGCAAACATTGACATGATTGAGTATAAAAAAAAACATTTTATTCACAGCGTCAGAAGTAAATTTTAGGCAGCGAATGATACATCTGTAAACAAAAACCTTAATCTAGAAATTGTGACTTTGCAGAGATTTTGTATAATCCATCATCTAGAGGCCATGATATCATTCAAAACATTCTGAACATCTGGATTCTCTCTTGTCAGAAAATGAACACTCAGTGCCTGTGATCTGTTAGCCTTCCGGTTTCACTCCATTTACAGATTTTGGCATAGAAATCCCAACATAGACTCGAGAACAATTTGTCATTGTGTTTAAAAACGATGATAGAAACTCTGTCAATCAAAAATGAAGTCATGTATAAATAAGTTTAATACACATTACTGTGTCTCTGACCCACAACTCATTCAGAATGGAAAAGTGCTCTATGGTTGGACAAATCAAATGTATAAATTATTTTTCAAAATCCAGATTGCTAAATCCATGTGACCAATGAGAAGCTTTTTTCAGCACTCAGTTCAAAAGAATCGATCTCTGCTGTTACTGAGGTGAGTTTGGGCCTAGTAAACTTGACACTTGTAACAACTCATCACTACTCAACTTGTTCAGTTTTGTTAATAGATGCTAGCGCCTGGTATCAGTTGCAATTTAAGCGTCTACTTGGCAAAGGTTCCAAATGAGCTGGAAAAAATAGGTGCACTGACTGCAGTGCATTCATTAGTCTCAGAGTGGCATCACTGAATGTGTCATTAAACTGATTTCTACACAATAACTCTGCCAATTTTAAAAACAATGCAAAAGGGCCTGTGTAATTTTCTTATTTCCATAGTCGTTAAAAGGAAAAATTAATATAGATTTAAATGTTGATGCGATAAGTCTTGTGTCATGTTTCTGCTGCATACAAATGTCATCAGAGGAATCTTTTAGTCAACTTGCTGTAAGTAACCCATTGATATGGTATTAACTAAGGGAAAACAACTTAAAAAGTGTTAAGTTCAGTAAAAATGAGTAGAGCTGATTTGGTACTACTGAAAAAAAGTAATTACAGACATGGAAAGGCACCATCAATCCTGAAATATGCATGCAGGTTTTAGATGAAATATACTCCCATCCAACCAGCTAAGCAAAAAACTAGTATAGCTTTGATGCTAGCTACAATTCCAGTTGACTCTGGCCCAGAGATGAACGCTGTCACTTAGAGGGGACATAGCAGAAGTAATAAAGACAGAGATGAGAATCGTAATTGCTACTGATTTAGCTTCTCTAAATGTTCTACAGAACAAGCTGAGTGCAGCTGTGAGGCAGGAGGTACACAGTATCATGGTAGTGTTACTGATATTGAGCGCATGAAATCAGGCGTCAAAGATTTGGAAACTGGTCTCTCTGTCTAGTCGAAAGAGTTAAATGTTCTAAAAACCAGAATGGCTTAATAACAAATAAACTGGAAAGAAATAGAAGGTGGAATGTGAAGAAGCAACATCAGAATCCTGGGGGTGGCAGAGGGAAACATTAATAATTAACCTTAAAATGGTTGGTGGGGGCCTGAGCAGTTAGCTCAGAGAAGTTATCATAAGGTAACAGTGGAGAGTGGTTCCAAAGAATTGGAGGGGGATGGATGAAATGTGAAAAAGTTTTAGTTTAAGCTTATGCTTTATTTGTTGGTTGAAAGTTCTTGTAACTGGTTTTACAATGCTCTTAAATAAAAAAATAGAAATAGTAATGAGCAGCCACCCTTTTAATTGGCCATATGTGTCAAGTAATTCATTTAAAATTGGTCTTGTGGAATTTGAGGGGCCTCCAATGACATCAAAAAATTAAACAATGACCTATCATTAGATTCCACAGAGGTAGATTAGCAGGAAGTTTGCTCTTTGGCTTATACCCGATCAGTCAATACACGCTTTCAATTAATACGGTTTAGATGGTTGATGTACATGTCATCCATCCATTTCACATCCATCACTAGATGGATATGATGGCAATATATCTGATGTATGTCTAAAATATATTCAGCAGAGAGGTACATTAGTACATTGTATATGGTACTGTGAAAGAAGGAATATATATTTTTGGTCAAGAGGTCAAAGTGGTGATGGAAATTTTTTTTAGTAAATGTATTATTATGGACACTAAGTTGTTTATGTTTGGGCTCTACCCCAAAAGACACAATAATAGAACGAATGAATGGATTATCCTGGATATAGGGCCATAGATTGCTGAATAATGTATATCATCATAGTGGAAGAAGTCCCACAAACAAACTGTAAATCAATATAAAATGACATAAACTCTTCTACTATAAGGAAGTAGTTATATACTGAAGCGGAAGATGGATATATTCAAAACTATTTGGAAGGCCTTCATTTTTTATATGAAAAAGATGGAGACAGAAGAGGATTGTACTTTGAACTGCTCAAATTTATTAAGGGCATTGCTTGTTTTTTTGTTATTTGGCTTTTTGGTATATCATACCAAGTATTGCATACAAAAATGCTTTCTGTATGGTGGGCGGCTGTGGCTCAGGAGGAAAGAGCAGTTGCCCACTGATTGGAGAATCAGTGGTTCAGCTCCATGTTCCTCCAGGCCACATGTCGAAGAATCCTTGGGCAAGGCTCTGAACCCCAAGTTGCCTACTGGCTGGATCTGGTGTGCCCACTGGTGCAACCAGTGTGTGAACGTGTGTGTGAATGACACATAGTGTAAAGTGCTATATAAGTACATTTCCAGGTACATTTATGTTAAAAAAAGACATCTCAAATTCAATCCGTTTCTATGTTCTACTGTAAATAAAATATTGATTTATGATCAATTCCAGAGTTTGTATGTTCTCCCTGTGTCTGCGTTGGTTCTCTCCAGGTTCTCCAGCTTCCTCCAAACATCCAAAAACCTGCATGTTAGGTTGACTGGACATTCCAAATTTAGGCGCCCATTGACTACTAGGTTAGGCTCCGGTCCCCCCCCCAGTGACCCCATTAGGGAATAAGTGGTTACGAAAATGGATGGCTGGATCAATCCCCTCTTCAGTTCTATTTGTCTGTACTTCACAAAGTCCTTCTGGGAAATGTTACTGTAGTTTTCACAGAGAATCTGACTTTGTTGTGTTGTATGTGCTACAACAGTAAAACTGCACATCCTGGAACAGCAGTATAATCGGCTCTAAGGTTTCATGATCCTTTTTCTTCTGACCTTGATGCAGTGAGCATATAAAGTAATGAAACATGTCACATCGGCCTAAGAGCAGCTGTCATGGTAGATTTTGGTCACCTGTGGTTTTCCGCACAGCTTTAAAAATGTTATAAATTTACACGGCAAAGATAAGTAGTTTATGTTTTACAATGAGAGTAAGAATGATTGAGTTGAGTGAGCGGCATGCTTATTGTTTGAGTGTTTATGTGATTAGGCCAACATTGTTTTCACATCAAATTAAAAGAGCATGCTCTATAAACTTTAAATTTGAATTGAATTTGAATTCATTCAAATAAATTCAATCAAACTGTAAACCTCTTCACTATAAACTGGGATGTAATTCCATGTGCATCATGTGAAGATGTCTTTACACAATAAATACTTAATACATAATACAAAAAAGGAAAATCCTTGTCACAGAAGAATTATACACATAAAAAGAAAAAAGGAAATTACTTTCTCTACTTAAAACCCTTTTACTTCTTTCCACCTTGGGTCATAAATCAACTATTACATAAACTGCCTTCAAGTTAAGTTTCCACCAGTGTTCCAAGAGACTCTCTTAAGCACAAAACAGGATGTTACAGCGTACTTGTTCATACAGTTCAGCTGAGCTTGAACATTGCAAGATTAAACTGCTCTCTCCAGGTTTTTTGGTTATGGGAATAAACATATACACCAATAAGTTGTCGTATTTGTGGGCCTCATTTAACAAACTCTAGGATACATAACTACCTTAAATGAATTGACAGCCAACATAGTATGTATACATATATATAATGAAAACACTAAGACAACTTAAATTGAGCTTTTTCGCTCATATATTCAAATCACATAATGGACACTGCTGTGCACAGATGTAGCAGGGTATTTGATCATACAAATTCAACAGTGACTCTACAATCAAATACAATTAAAGTTCTGCAATATTTTGTGGCAGAGGCTTATTTTATCTGCTTAAAATCACTGGGATTGCAGCAAAATAAAAAATTCCTTGTGCTTATTTCCGTTTTGTAAAAATGTTTCTATGTGTATACTCTCTACATTATGCCTCCTAATTCTCAGACAGAATAACACACCCTTCATCATATATTTGTTTTAAACAGCTGTTTGTGCACAGAGTGACAGGAAAAGACCTGCAAAAACCCTGCCTTACACTATACGCTATCTGCTATTTTCCTGATCTAATCCCATGTATTTTACTTATTTCAAATAGACTTAGGTAGAGCATTATTTAAAAATATAATTTATCCCAAAACAAAGCAATGAGTCTAAAATGCAATTATCACATTCTAATTTGAATCCTGATTTCTTGGAATGCAGTGGATACTTATTGAGATTTGCTTTGACCCTAGAATACTTTGGATACTGAGAGACCTGTTATATGACAGTGGATGGTGCCCAAATCATTAAGTAAGAGAGGGAAGCACTGCTGAAGAAGGGAGGAGAGAGAGGAGTCTTAAAGCAAATGATCTTAAGAGAAGCAGTGAATGTATGAAGAGGACAACAAATACTGAGGGGAGAGGGTCCAAATCACTTGTTTTCAGCAAAGCTCTTTTTGTCCTCTGTTCTTGGCCATACTCAGGCTTGTATGCTTTTGTTTGAGCCATGAAGGGAGGTTTGAGGGATCAGTGTGGGGGTTGCATAGTAGGGTCTCATTGGACATTTGTTTTGCATCCAAAGCTTAAAAAAATTAGCTGAAATTCCACTCATACATTCTGAATTTAAGAAAAAAAAATTAAGTAAAAAAAATCCCAATTGACATAGAAACAGCAAGAGTCACAGTTTTGCCTTGCATACCTCTAAAGCTTTACCATTCCTTCTGAGGGGGGCAGGTGGCAGCTGCTCTCTCTCCCACCTCCCGCCTTGCCTCTGTCTATGTTAGACAGAGCCAGAAACTCCAGCCCACACTGCTGCCTCTAACATTAGCAACGCTTTGGGATGAAAAGCCATGTGGAGCCACACATCACGACACCCGAACAGCCCCTATAACGTAATGTTAGCAATCTCCTTCCTTCTGTCTTCTACCATTCTCTCACTTCCTGCTGGGGGGTTGAAAACAGATGAAGCTGTGTTTGTTGTGAAAGAAAGCAGTCTTTAAGAAAGAACCCTAATGAGGGGTCTTTGTTGAAAACCCTCGCACAACATGCTGCATTTTTTCCTATTTGACTGTTATGTTTAACTAATATTTATTTTGTGACAAAAAAGCCATTAAGGCAAACACAATCGTTCACAACTTCCCTTATGCACAGTACAGAGACTCAAACATAAAATGAACTGGCCGGCTCTAGTTACTACTTCTGCTTCTTGTAGCAAAAGGAGGCAATAAATACAAACACAGAGAGAAAACACAAGGAGCTTACCTCACTTTATAACGGTGCACAAGCTGATCAGCAGTCCATCACACAGCCATTTCTGCCTGAACTAACTTAGCGGCAGCAGTAACAGCCAGAGGAGAGGACTAGAAGCAACAGGCAAGCACAGAGGACACCACCGGAAAATATAAAGATGAGAGCAGGAGAAAGGGGAAAAGCATACCCAAGAGGGGGAGGAGTAGAGCAACTGAGTACTTAAAACAGAGCTAACACTGACTGGCCGACTCACGCAGTCTCCTATAGTCTAAGCAGGAGGTTTATTCAAAGCCCACAAACTAACACACTCCTCTGCCTGCCTCCCCAGCCTGACGTCAGCATAGTCACATGACCTCACTCTGGTGAGAGTGTGTGGGGAAATGAAAGTGGAGGGAACAGAGAAAGAGCAGCATAAAGAGAGACAGAAAAGCCTGTGTTGCCGTGGTAACAGGCACACTGCACAGCAATGATTTCAACAGGTCATCTGACATGCATAAAAGATTTTCACGTGCAACGAAGCTGGTAAAAGACAGACTAATCTAAAGTAGCCATACTGAACAAAATGAGGGTGCAACAGTGGTTTATACTTCCTGTGTTTTTTTTTCTTCCCAGCCTTCAAAAGCCACAATCAAAAATACAGGGTGCACCAGAGTATTTGCACTATCGACCCTCTTGAAATTCTTTGATTATATTTAGCAGAGATTGCTTTTAAACATAGTTTAAATGTTCAACAAGGGATTTTATTTATCTGTTTCTAAAAAAAAGATTCTCAATTCAAATGAATTCACATCACTATTTGTTGTTTTTATAAAGTTTGTAATAATACCTTCAGAATGGCACAAACCAATTCAACACGTAATAAAATAATTCCAAAAAAGCAGCATACATTTCAAAAGGTTTAATTAATTGTTCATTTCAATGTAATTAATATATAATACTTTTGGTAAAACTGCAGGATAACACAATAACAAACAATAAAATACAATATGCCAAGAGGGAAATGTACCAGCTCTGCCAAAATTCCAAAATGAATAAACCTATTGTCAGACAGAGACTACTTCATATTGATTGGGTGGCAACTCAATGTGCTATAGTCATATGAATGATGTACTTCTCTGTAACACTTAAAAGAGATGATAATCGATGTACGGTAGGCATACGATTATAAATGATTCACTTTTCATACAGCAGAAGTGTGTTGCAATCATATAAACAAATAGATATTCAAGACATTACAAACTGTTCATGAGAATACGACAAGTCATAACTAAAAAAAACAATTTTAAACTACATTTGAAATTGAATTCTTCCCTCTACGACAGTAAACTACAGGATATTTTTTTCAGCATTTGAGACAAATCAACAAGAGAGACTGCTGCTCAATCAACAATGAGGGTGGATAACACCTACACTGTTGCTCACAATTTGCCAAATGATATTGTGATCAGGGAAATGTCTTGCTATCACAATATCAACTGCCACTAAAAAACAAAACATTTTGGTTTAGGACAAATATACTGCTTCTGTACTGCTGATGTATATATTTACGTAACACATACTGACAGTCAATGCAATATTCTATGTTATAATCTAATTTTCGATGTTTTTCTAATGTCATGCTGTCCTACTCCCAGGGCATCCCTAAATTTGTAAAAATGTTAAAAATTATGTTGACAGCTGTTATGTCTGATACATTGACTAAAGCTATCATTAATAATGGCAATATGACATGTTTTTCATATCCAATTATTACTGTGTAAGGACAATCATATTTTGCAGTACTTCATTCACGGTCCAATCTTTAACTGGAAGCGCTGCACACACCCTGTCTGCCTTCACTTGAACAAATTTATGAAGCGCTCATTGTAAATTCTCTACAGACAATATTTTCCCCTTCAGGCTTAATAAGGAATCCAAAAATTCACAAACTTATCAGCAAACCGTATTGTTGTTAGCAATAAAATGCAATATTAGTATGGGAAAATTGTGTCGTGACTATTCTTCTCATTGAAAGAATCTTGAAACTCATTAGTTGTACAGTACTGTAGTTTAATACATATAGTTACTTTTATAAAAATTCACTTTTGTGATTTTTAATAGATATAACTTTTTTTCATTAAAAAACTTGCAATTATGGGGCTTAATGCACTTTCTTTGTATATATGCATTTAATCAGAAATTTGGGCCTTTTTCATAGTCATTTAAGATATTTAAGGGGGGTTTCTAAAGAGGGGGGGGGGGGGTCACACGAAAGAAGATCCTCCTTATCCCATCCTCCATTCCCTCAAAAGACAGCAAGTGAGAACCGCTTTCGTCTGACTAGATTTGTGTCAATGGCATCTGTTGGCCAACTGAATGGAGCACAGAGGGGCCCAGGGTGGAGGCAGGGGCAAGGTCAGACTGGTGGAAACCACCCAGTTGACTATAGTGAGTGTGGGTATTTATTGCTGAGGGGGGGACACTGGGAAAAAGACAAAAGATGAAATGGTGAAAAGGATTGAGAAAACTGAACATTAAATACACAGGTTGTTTTTGTGGGTTATAGAAGAAACAAGTCTTCTAATGTATTAATTGAATCTCTGCTATCTGTACATATAATAAATGTATTTTAAATATTTAAGGAAAGATATTCCTTGTTACCGAAGATTAAAGACAACAATGCACAAATTTGGAAATGTGGTCCACTTACATTACATCAAAGGAACGCCTGTGGAGGAATGTGTTTCAATGTGTATGTGTGTTAGGATGTAGGGTGGGTAACAGGCACAAGAGGGAATTCCTTCCTCCTGAAGACTAAGGAAGCAACAGCATAGATGGCAGTGAAAACAAATTCTCTTTCCAAGGCAAACGCTTCTGAACTTTGGAAACAAAAACACCACTTGCACAATGAGTGTTTCAAACTTAAATAACTCAACATTTGTTTGAGTGTGTTACTAAAATCACCTGAAGGTATAAAGAAAGCATAAGTAAATAATGAAATCAAATTATAATTATCACATCTACAACAACAATAACAACTATTATTATTATCATAAGTATAATCAAGAAATTATAAAACAAAATAAGTTCCTACGATGGTCCTAAAATACTAACAAATACCAAGTTGGATCTGTAGTCAATATTTGGGTCTTAATATTTGTAGGTGGACAGAAGGTACAACATGACAAAAATTAATAATATAGGTATAATAAGCTATCAGAGAGGAGAGATATGTACATTTATTTCTAAGGTTTGTGCACCACATAAACATTTATATAAGAAAATAAAGATATGTTTTGGAGATTCAGGAAAGTTGATCAAATTGGTAAGAATAAACTATGAGTACAATGAAAAATGTAGTCCTGAATGAAGAGACATTATTCTTGATGCCTTTGCATATTTTTTGCTGCTCTGAGGAGAAAAGTAAAATGTGATTAACTCAGACAACAAACAAATAAAGCTGAAATACAGCACACGCAAATATTTTACTCAGTTAATCTTTTTGCATATTAGCTTAATCCAATACAGGGTGGTGGGGGGGCTGGAGCTTATTCCACCTATCTCGAAAACACTTGGTCGAACTCCACTCTTGTTTCAATTAACAATCACAAATTCAGAGAGATGATTGATGGTGATGGTATTAGATTACTTATAAACTGGGAAATCAATTCACACTGATCTCTGAAGAATCTATAAACATCACTATTTCTGCTCTACATCAACTTTCTAATTATTTTTAAACTGACATTTTCAAATGTTATCTATCTTTAACAGAGATACGTATTCAATATATAAATAATTAAATTGCGCAAATATAATGCTGATATAATAAAACCATAAATTTCTGTTTCATTTCATTTGTTTGGTTTGACTATTTTCAGCCACTTTATAACCTTTCCTCTTATTGTTGACTTACACTTACATCTTACATTTAGTCATTATCACACATCTGCAATCACTGTCCCAAGCAGCATTCACACTTACATTACTGCACTTTGTTTGACCCTATGCTTTTGAACTAACTTCCAACAATTGGTGTTTTTCAGTTCTCTTCAGTTTTCTTCCAACACGTCCCATTTTTTAATTTGTAGGCGCACAGTTACTGCATTGAGCCAAAGATGCAAATAGAGTAGATGTGAACAGAGGCCCTGCCACCTTATCTTTGTGGAGGGGTTTGAGTGTCCCATTTTCCTGGGAGCTATGTTGTCTGGGGCTCCAGGCCCCCTGGTAGGGAGACTCAAGGCAAATAGGTCCTAGGTGAGGGGTCAGACAAAGTGCACCCCAAAGACACCTATGATGAAAAACAAAAATGTAACCAGTGTTCCATTCCCTGAATGCAGATCAACGGGGGCACTCTGGTGCCAGGCCTGGAAGTGGGGCACGCTGGCAAGCGCATGGTGGCCAGGAATTTACCCATGGAGACTGGTTAGGCATAGACTGAGGAGGAAACATGGGCTCACCACATGTGGGAAGAGCTAAAGGGGATGGGTCCAACGTTCCATGGGTGGCAGCCGAGGGGAAAGCTCTAAGTTTACTGATCAATCTACGTTCCCACCGAAATTGATGGTCATGAGCTTACGGTCATGACCGAAAGAACGAGATTACAGATACAAGCGGCCTGCAATGGGTTTCCCACCAAGAGGAGACCCAGATGAAGACCGAGCTGCAGGCTTGGGAACGCCCTGGGATCCCCAGGAGCTGGCAGAAATGGTAAGGGAGAGGGAAGTCTGGGCCTCCCTGCTTAAACTGCTGCCCTGGCGACCAGCCCCGGGAGGAAAATAGATGGATGGTGAACAGAGGAGGGGAGGAACAGCATGATAAGACAGACGTCAAAGTGAGGGAAATTAAACAAAACAACTGAACAAAATGAGATGTCGTTGTTTCAGTCATAATCCTACATCAATATTAATTAAATGTAATTTGTGACACAAGTGTGTAATTTGACAAGAGTTTGCTTGCATATATTCAAAGTACATATTTTCTTTAAATCCGTTTTCCATATGAATGCTAACTAATCAATCCATTAAGAAATTGCAGATTCTAAAAAAACCCAAAAAGGCAATTGTGTATGGCACTTGTAGCTTCCCTATAAAGCTTTCTATCTCCTATTGGAGCACTTTTAAAGTTGACACATGAAATTTAGCTATGGATGATTTCCAGATGAAAAGCCGAAAGATGGAGAAGATAAAGGACAAGGTGACTGAAAGCAGATAAATTATTGGACATTGGCCAAAGTTGATTACCTTAATTATGGTTTATATGTCTAAATGTCTTGACGGAAACCACTTAAAAACCAGCCCAACCTTACTGTGCCTTTTAATAAGAACAGAGTTTCTATCAAGATTCTGGTAAGTATGTAGTCTCGTGTTTTAAATGTTTTAAAAAGGCTGTTACATAGAAAAAGGTGATTTTTTTTGTGGCTGTTCATTCTACAATTTCCAAAACCAGCTGGTATTAGATAGCATGCCAGCAGGCCAGTCTCATCTGATCTCACAGCTCCCATCAGTACAAGAGATTCAATTTACAAAACACTGAAAAAAACAGACTGATCTCCTTCTTAGATTATGTAATGGTGCAAGATGGGGTGGGCGAGCCAATGCACCTTATTTAACAGGCTGATCCAACATTGAGAGCCAAAAACACATGATGACAGCATCACAGAGCTCTGTGGTTGCGTAATAGCTTTATGGGTTATGTCAATGCACAGTAATTCTTTTAAAAAGAGATCACATTAAAGGAAATAAATGTTTCATTTGGTAAGGAAAGATTTTAAGTGAATAACAAAATACACAGTACAATAAATAATTTTTTTCTTTATCGTGGTTCAGGTTAGATAAATGATTTAGAAGCAAATGTGACCAAGCACTAAAGCACGGTCACCATTTGAGTCTCAGGGCCAGAGAAAGGAGTCGACCTAAAATTTGGGTTATTTTGCATACGTATTCCAATGGCTTAAATCTATGGCCTCTAGGGTTATATCTATTTTATAACCGTCCAACACAGTGGTTTAACATTTTTTAGAAAAATGACACCACACACTAAATCTATCAGTCCTTAGACTATAGATTGCATTTAATTCTTGAGTTAAAACATTATGGCTTATACTGATCTGCTGCCATGGTTTATATTAAACACTCTTCTCTGACTATAAAATAACTCAACAACAACAAACCCTACATTTTTTGCCTGAACCGTTTATTCCCAAATTGGATCGCTGAGGGTGGGGCTGGAGCATATCCCAGTATTCAATGAGCGAGAAGCAGGGTACACCCTGGATGGTCCGCCAGTCCATCGCAGGGCCACACATATAGACTAACAACCAAGCATACTCACACCACTCCTAAGGCCTATGGATTGGAACGTCCAATCAATCTAACATGCAGATTTTTGGACGGTGGGAGGAAGCCGGATTGAACCCGGAGAGAACCCACACAGACACAGGGAGAACATGCAAACTCCACACAGGAAGGTCCTGACCCCCCAGGGTCTTGAACCCAGAACCCTCTTGCTGTGAGGCGATTGTGCTAACCACCACAACACTGTGCTGCCCCAACAACAGACGGGATCCAGGTAAAGTAGTTTAAAAAATATGCTCATCTCTCTTGGCACCAATTAAAATCAACAGCAAATAAATCAACCTTTGATGTGTCTATATTTTATCGTAATCCAGTAAGAAGATAATTATTTATGGAGTAATATCTATTCCACATATAGCTGACATGGTAGGCTGTGAAGAAACAGGAAATTATGAGAGGGGAAAAAATTATAAAACAATTAGCAAAATGTCTCACGAGTTACTCAACAGCATTACAACCTACTGTACTCCATCCTTAGTGATTTGGGCACTATAAACAGAAGACAAACTGATTGTTGGGCCTAGCCATCCCTTTGTTTCTTTATTTCCCTCTTTTATGGCAGATGGCTGGCTTGATCCAAGAGGAGGATTATCCAGAGCCCATGGTCAGTTCCTGTCTTATCAGAGAGCAGCAGGTTGGCACTCAGGAGCAAAAAAAAAAAAAGAGACACCATCCCTTATGAGTCTTATCTTGGTCTCCCGGCTCACTATTACTCATACACACATACAACAAAAAATACATTTGTGTCGATGTTTATAACACACATACTACACCCATATCAATAATATCTGTACTCAAGTAGAGACTATGTCTATACATAATTATCACCTTTCACTGAGATAGATGCAGTTCATTTGTCAAAGTTCAGACTAAACCTATTGACAGCAGAATTAGTGGCACTTTTTCTTTCATCAGCAAAGATTTTCTTTTGAGTCAAAGGGGAATGATTTAACTTTGAAATAATACTAGCACACGTTACATTCACATGTAAGAGCTGGTATGATCTAAACAAAAATTTCTAAATTTGCTTGGAAAATTAGACAAGATCATTGTCTTGATGAAAAAAATATCAGCAATTCCTTATTAGGAAGGGTATTGCATACAAGATTAATTATCACTTAACTAATCTAAAAGTAATGAATATAAGATCTGTTGTTCAGCTTTATTCTCTTGAGTTCTTTCAACTGACCTGTGCTAACTTCTCTGCTTGCAAGATGCAAGCAAGTAAAATTGTAAAGGAGTCAAATTAGGACTGAGATCTGAATTAAAAAAAGGCGCCGCATTTACTATCTAACTCTTTTTCTTAACCTTGCTCTATCAGGGTTTTTACACCTTGTTTAAAATGTATCTGGGTTCTTTTAGTCACGAAAGGGGACCATGGGGTAGGCTGATTTACACCTGGGTTGCGATCTTCTCTAGTGAGCATTTGTCATTATTGTCATTTCCCTTCTCTGTACACAACCGAACACAAAGCCTGTATCATTGTGTCAGCCGCTGGTAACAAAAAGGACATTGGTTGTAACTCTAATGTTAATGTAACTCTGAACAGCATCGAATATACTGTTTGACACAGTTAGACATAAACCTGTTTTTGGTTAACCTGAATCACTTCATCCGAAAATATTTCGCAAGTTTTTGTAATGTACTTGATGTTGCATGAAAATTAAGTAAAATTACCTTTAAGTGATATAGGAAAAACTGATTTCAATATGAGCCAATTGAAGCTTTACAAGCCCCTGCAGTACCCATTCCAGAGTCTCACAGAATATGTAAAAAAACAAAACAACCCTACTCACTGTCAAATGAAAGTTCGCTGATGTGCTCCAACATATTCCTCCTTAGAGGCAACGCTTCATGTTTATTTTCAATATTTGAAAATATCAGTTTTGAGTAAAATAAAGGGCTCCCAGCTAAACTGTAAACATCCAATTTAAGGACTAAAGGCCAGTGCCCAGGCTCCAGGAGAATGAATCAAAGTGTTCACAGCTCTAACATTTACTATGACAGCAGAAAAACAAAAACAAAAGTAGAGCAGAGGCTTTTCTGTGAATAATAAATCCATTTAGTTCAGATTTTCACCCTGGTCCAGGACAACTTTTTGTTTACACAGTTAAAACAATGTGGTTAAAACACATTTAGTTTAGTATGAATGATCCGACTGTGTTTAGTCTTCATAGCTGTGAGAGCCCTAAATGCAATTCATAGTCAGTTAGTCCTGAACCTGAAGGGGAAAAAAAAACTGTTCAGGACATAACAACTTCTATTTAGCTATAATAACGCTATATCCATAACATAACATAACATTACAAGCAACTCTATAATACTTTAAATTAAAGTATATTTGATTTAGCTCTCAGGTCAGTGGATAATATCTGGATGAAATTCATAAGACACTGTGACTCGATAAGACTTAAAGTGTGAGAAGGAGGCACACTTGCAGTCTGGTCTTGCTTCATACATTGGACCTATCCACTATATGAATTATAGTCTATTTCTGTAAATGCCTTGCATGCCTATATGTGTGTTTACAGTTAAGAGGGAAAACATGCATGCATCAAAGAGCAAAGGATGTTCGGGCCATCTATCTCTTTTAATGTTCGTAACAGACACACATATTTGTCACTAACTTATGAGTGAGCATGCATGATTATGTGTGAGTGTGTGCAATAACTTGAGCTTGGAAAAATCTGGGGCCTGGGAACTGTGCGGAAATCACATTGGGATTCCTCTGGCTCATCTCAGAGTCATGGGAAACAACACTGACTACAAACAACAGTGCTCACACACTGATTGACCACCTGACATTTCATTGTTTTGAGGGAACATTGCACAGCACCTTTTATAAGACAGAGGGCTATGATCATTTCAAAGACTGCAGCTTTGAAAGATTTTCTGCAACTTGAATACTGCTGAAATCATTTTTAAGATGGTATAATTTTTACCTCAGCATATTAAAAGAGAAAACTGATCCAGACAGCATTAAGTCTATTCCAAAACCAAATTATTTTCAGAATCTTTTAAGGTTAGAGCTGCTGCATGAAACAATAACCACATAATAAACGGCACCCTTTTAAAAATGATACTTTTTAAGTTTAAATTTGAATGGGTGAAATTCAGAGAGAACACATGTGAGATGTGTTATCCTGTTATCCTACACTTATTCATTGTAGAAACATCTTTCTAATTAATATTTACTGAAATTCTTTTATTGTTTTTATTGATACAGCTGCAGACTTACAAACAACTACAGATGAAGAAGAAAAGAACAATAGTGAAAACTTTTCAACCTCTCACACATAATTGCACAATTGCTTTAATTATACAGTTAATAATTATTGTATACTTCAAATAGACTACAAAAGAGAGTGCTAAAAATAATTTTTCCAAATATAAAAAACACGCAAGAAAAATCTAAACATATATGAAAGCAATCGGAATTAGTTTATGATTTATATCCTGTATGCAGATTTTAAACAATGTAAAATTAAATGTAATTTTCATATACGTGGCACTACTTTCTTTTTTATTTTAAAGATTTAAAAGAAAATTAAGTTATTATGACCACAAAGATAGTAAGCATATTTGGTTCATTATCATCCTTTAGCTATAGAAAAGAGCAATTCTATCATGATAATACCAGATTTTTTAACATGCTATATATATCTTAAACCAATAAAAGCTTGCTCCTGTAGGCCACCTGCAGTAAGGGAATGGATTAGGGAAACTATTGCAGAGGAATATGACAGCTCCTGAGGTAAATGCCCTTTCACTACCCCGATCCTTTCATACAACACAACGTTCCTGGCACAATATAACGTGTTAGCCACAAACTCTGCAGGAAAATTGACAACTTTGATGAGTGTGATTCAATGTTTTTTATCTAATGGCTACCAAATACAAAGGGAATTAATAGATTGGTTCTTAATCTGCTAACACACCATATGTTAAGCCACTGTGAAATCACATAAAATAAGGAGAAAAAAATGTTTAAAAATGAGGTCTCTGAAGGGGGTAACATGTTTGCCGCGAAGCAGCTGCTTTAGTTTTTCAGGATTCTAAACAGGATGTCTATGCATGAGGTTAAGCTGTGGGTTAGGATCAGTTGTTACTTTTTTTTATTAATGTCAGCGTGCCATTGTCAGATTGAACTTAAGCCTATGTGAAGTACCCTGTGTAATAGCCACCTTTTTACAGGAACTGTCCAATACCATCAGTTGGATCTGGTGTTCGGTTACTATGTTAGGAAACTGTTACTGCTTTTTTTGAAGCGATAAACAGCCTTATAATTAGAAGAAATACAATTTCACTTTGCAACTGGATTAAAAAAAGTCTTTGTACCGTGTATAACTATAAGCAAGTAAGTCTCTTCATCTAATACATTCCAACCACAATCCTCTCAACCCATTGATGGATTCAAATCGAGGAGGATTATTTTCTTTGGTTATGTGAGGGCTGGTTCGGCTCAGGGCAATTTTTACAGTCCCACGAGTGAAAGCAGAGCCACTTCACAAAAATGCACTGTATGACTGCAGACACCACAGACTGTCTTTGCCTAAGCATATTTCACACAACATTGGTGACTAAAACAAAAGCTAAAGACCTTGTAGTTGGCCTGTCCTCTGAAGACCATATAAGGCATGCAACTTCTGGTTCAATGACAAAATTACTTTTTGGGGGAAGGGGGCACAACAAAACTAAAAATAGAAGTAAAGCCACTGACGGAGACCAGCTTTTGTTTTTAAGACATCATATTCAATCAGTTCAAAGCTATTGAAGCAGACCAATAGCACCTATCCACAGTGGCACTTCAGCCATTGTAGCAATATAACCTATCAATATGATCCTTTCAGGATTTGTAAAAATTACAGTATGGTGTACTTTGTTTCTGTAAGGCTGTGAGGAAATGATAAACTCCCCTGTGGAGATGTATGGCTTCAGTCTGAGCGCAGCAGCGAGAGGAAGACATAGAGGAAATAAATGCACTGAGATACTGACAGGCACAGAGACTGGAGAGCTCATGTTGTCTTTGAACAAAATGTCACACCAGGGAAACCTTTCACTGGTGCTATGGCAACATGGTCTGTGCAAATGGTAGTTAAGAAAAAATAGGCAGAAACAGGTGAAAAAGCACCAGAAATACACAAATTATAGAGAAGAAACATAAAAAGCTATTTTTGTTTGTTTGTGTGTGCATGGATCTGTATTCATCCAAAAGATTAAATGTTAATAGCTATGACAAATACTGTAGAATGAACATTTCATTAGGAATCTACTGCAGGAAAATACACAAATAAAGCTAATATCACACTAAACTTAATTTTACAGCCATAAACCTATGCTTTTGTCATTGGTTTATCTTTTTGAAGACTGTCAATATTCTATTCCTAGTGTGTGGTCATGTAGTATAGGACGGTGGCAGTGTATAGCCATGATTGCTCAGATTATGCCTTGAAACAATGATACCGGCCATAGGGAAATTAGATTAATTAGCGATGCACTTCGCCACAAACGAGTTGAGGTCAACAGCACACCATCCCCACTGTAAACAGTGTTGGTGGGGCACTGCTTCCCCCCCCTGAGACGCCGGATGGTGGACCAGAATCGCCTCGAGGCCGTACGGAAGTCTTTTTCCATGGCCTCCCCAAACTCCTCCCACGCCCGGGTTTTTGCCTCGGCGACCACCCGAGCCGCACGTCGCTTGGACTGCCGGTACCCATCGGCTGCCTCCGGAGTCCCACAGGCCAAAAAGGCCCGATAGGACTCCTTCTTCAGCCTGACGGCATCCCTCACCGCCGGTGTCCACCAGCGGGTTCGAGGGTTGCCGCCACGACAGGCACCGACAGCCCTGCGACCGCAGCTCTGGGAGGCCGCGTCATTGATGGAGGCGCGGAACACGGCCCACTCGGACTCAATGTCCCCCGCCTCCCCCGGAACGTGTTCGAAGCTCTCCCGGAGGTGGGAGTTGAAGCTCCGCCTAACAGGGGACTCCGCCAGGCGCTCCCAGCAGACCCTCACAACACGTTTGGGCCTCCCGGGTCTCACCGGCATCCTCCCCCGCCATCGGAGCCAACTCACCACCAGGTAGTGGTCGGTGGAAAGCTCCGCCCCCCTCTTGACCCGAGTGTCCAAAACATGCGGCCGCAGATCAGCTGAAACGACAACGAAGTCGATCATTGAACTGCGGCCTAGAGTGTCCTGGTGCCAGGTGCACATATGGACACTCTTATGTTTGAACATGGTGTTCGTTATGGACAATCCGTGCCGAGCACAGAAGTCCAAAAACAGAACACCGCTCGGGTTCAAGCTGGGGGGGCCATTCCTCCCAACCACGCCCCTCCAGGTCCCACTGTCGTTGCCCACGTGAGCGTTGAAGTCCCCCAGCAAAACGAGGGAGTCCCCAGGGGGGGCACCCTCCAGTACCCCCTCTAAGGACTCCAAAAAGGGTGGGTACTCTGTGCTGCCGCTAGGCGCATAGGCACAAACGACAGTCAGGACCCGTCCCCCCACCCGAAGGCGAAGGGATGCTACCCTCTCGCTCACTGGGGTAAACCCCAACGTACAGGCACCGAGATGGGGGGCAATGAGTATGCCCACTCCTGCTCGGCGCCTCTCACCGGGGGCAACTCCAGAGTAGCAAAGCGTCCAACCCCTCTCAAGAAGGCTGGTTCCAGAGCCAGAGCTGTGTGTCGAGGCGAGACCGACGATGTCCAGCCGGAATCTCTCCGCCTCGCACACTAACTCAGGCTCCTTCCCCGCCAGAGAGGTGACGTTCCACGTCCCTAGAGCCAGCTTCTGCAGCCGGGGATCAGTCCGCCAAGATCCCCGACTCCGGCCGCCGCCCAGGGCACAGCGCACCCGACCCCTATGGCCCCTCCCACGGGTGGTGGGCCCGTGCGAAGGGGGACCCATGTCTCCTCTTCGGGCTGGGCCCGGCCGGGCCCCATGGGTGAAGGCCCGGCCACCAGGCGCTCGCCATGGCGCCCCGCCCCTGGGCCTGGCTCCAGGGGGGGGCCCCGGTAGCCCGCGCCCGGGCGAGGGTACTCTGGATCCATTTTCCTTTTTCATCATAAGGGGTCTTCAACTCGTGACGTTGTGGGTCGGTGGGCGGAGTACTTCGAGGACCTCCTCAATCCCACTGGCGCGTCCTCCGTTGGAGGGGCAGAGCCTGGGGATCCGGAGTTTGGATCTCTAATCTCCGGGGCTGAAGTCACCGAGGCAGTCAAAAAGCTCCGCGGTGGCAGGGCCCCGGGGGTGGATGAGATCCGGCCGGAGTTCCTTAAGGCTTTGGATGTTGTGGGGCTGCGTTGGCTAACGCGACTCTGCAGCATCGCGTGGACATCAGGGGCAGTCCCGCTGGATTGGCAGACTGGGGTGGTGGTCCCCCTATTTAAAAAGGGGGACCGAAGGGTGTGTTCCAACTATAGGGGGATCACACTCTTAAGCCTCCCTGGGAAGGTCTATTCAGCGGTTCTGGAGAGGAGGGTCCGTCGGATAGTTGAGCCTCGGATCGAGGAGGAGCAGGGTGGTTTTCGTCCTGGCCGTGGAACGCTGGACCAGCTCTATACCCTCAGCGGGGTCCTAGAGGGTGCATGGGAGTTCGCTCAACCAGTCCACATGTGTTTTGTGGACTTGGAGAAGGCGTTCGACCGTGTCCCTCGGGGTATCCTGTGGGGGGTGCTCCGGGAGTATGGGGTACCTGGCCCCTTGTTACGGGCTGTTCGGTCCCTGTACGACCGGAGTCAGAGTCTGGTTCGCATTGCCGGTAGTAAGTCGGACTCGTTTCCGGTGGGAGTTGGACTCCGCCAAGGTTGCCCTATGTCTCCGGTCCTGTTCATAACTTTTATGGACAGGATTTCTAGGCGTAGCCGAGGTGTTGAGGGTGTCAGCCTTGGTGGCCTTAGGGTCGCATCTCTGCTTTTTGCAGATGATGTGGTCCTGTTGGCTCCATCAAGTCGGGACCTACAGCTCTCACTGGAGCGGTTTGGCTGGGATGAGGATCAGTGCCTCCAAGTCCGAGACCATGGTCTCTCACCGGAAAAGGGTAGAGTGCCTTCTCCGGGTCGGAGCGGGCGTCCTTCCCCAAGTGGAGGAGTTCAAGTATCTCGGGGTCTTGTTTGCGAATGGGGGTAGGGAGCGTGAGATCGATAGGCGGATCGGTGCGGCGTCTGCAGTAATGCGGGCGCTGTACCGGTCTGTCGTGATGAAAAGAGAGCTGAGCCTAAAGGCGAAGCTCTCAATTTATCGGTCGATCTA
>CAJRST010038888.1:18563254-18577853 GCA_907169785.1 Menidia menidia
ATCTATCTATCTATCTATCTATCTATCTATCTATCTATCTATCTATCCATCCATCCATCCATCCATCCATCCATCCATCCATCCATCCATCCATCCATCCATTCATCCATGCATCCATCCATCCATCCATCCATCTGTGTTCAATGAAGGGATAGATCGATTAATTTATAGATAGAAAAATAAATGTAAATATTGAGGTGGAGGACAAGACACATTAGCAGGCTCAGGGAAAAATCTCATTCAAACAGCAGACATAATGCTTAAACACCTAACAAACTCGGCTAAAGGTTTGCCGCCAATGTTAACCAATCCCATACATAGACATGTACCTCATTTTTTCGTGAAGTGAAATTACTGTAGAGGAATTACCCTTCACAGGACTCTTTCTGTTCCTTTGTATAGGGGAAGAATTTCTTTAATGCAATGGCTTAATAGATACCACTGTGCAGAACACAGAAATACCCAATTTTGCATTGTCTTTAGAGCACACTAGCATGACCTTGCATCAGATTCAGACAGCCAAGACTGGGAAAAGGAACTTTAATCTTAGATTTCTGGATTAGTTAATGCATTTGGTTGAGTGCTACATAGCCTTATTTAGAAAGTGTTTGATTGTTTTAGAGTGCTGGTACTAGTTGTAAAATTGACAGCACATTAGACTGTCCCTAAGTATAGCCAGTTTCATAACAGGTTGTCAAAGCTATGAATAGGCATTATTGCAGGGTGTATGGTTTCCCTATTAGCATTTACAACTGGCAATGGAGATAATTCTCTAAACTTCTTAGTAGGTTGTAGGTGGAGAAAGACACAGCATAGTAGATAGACCGATTGGGATTACATGGATGATATGATGTCAAGGAGAACAACAGTATCATGTATGAGGAGAATATTTGAGAGCAATAATAACAATCTGGGCTGGTATAATAAATCAAGCCTAGTAAGTCCAGAAGCATCTTAAACAGTAGAAGGAAGTTAAGTGATAGAAAGTTTGTGATAGATGACGAAGAGTTTTGTAAGCAGAAGCAAGTCTTAGGAATGGAGAGATTGTGGGTAATGTTAAATTAGGTCGGGGAGGCTTGGGACTTGGCCCGGGCAAACCCAGTGTGGAGTAGAACAGGTCCCAAAGAAGAGAGAAGAAAAAGCTTGTTGTGGAGCAGATTCGTGGGAAGGAGGGAATGTTAAGGGGTATAAAGGCAGTGGCTCAAGCTAATCAAGTCCCCCTGAAATAAGGGCTCCCTCTGAAATACAGACTCTCCTAAAGAAGAGAACCTTTACATCAGGAAACAAAAAGGAGCTGAGGTCTGTGCAGAGGGAACTGAGAAGGAAAATCAGGGATGGAAAAAAAATCTAAAGGAAGAAGTTGGAGGATCAGCTGCAGCAGAGCACCTCAGTAGGGTCTGGAGAAGTCTAAAGACAACATCCAAGCCCTCAAGTTGTAGGATTTTTACAGTGGGTAGATGACTTGAACCAACTGGTTTGAGCAGTCACCCGTTCTTCCCCCAGCCCAGTCCCCCTGCTGTCAGCCCCACCACCTCTAAATGCCAGCTTTTCTTCTCAGGACCCCATCCCCCACCCCCGTCTTGTCCATTTTAACAGAGGAATGAACGAGCTGCAAAAGATCAAGGTGTGAAAGGATGGCATAAGTCTCATTTTTCTGTGGTGCTGTGCAAATCAAGTGTGTGGCATCATGGGATTCATGTTCAACCTGAGCCTGAAGCTGTGGAAAGTACCAAAACTGTGGAAGACTTGCTATGCGGACATCTTAAGGACCTCAGCAGCTACAGGCCTGTATCCCTGACGCTAACGAAGACTCGCCAGGCTGGTCCTCATCCAGGAAGAAGACGGAAGAAATACGGTAGAAGGAATTTATTTAGTTAGAGTGAAGAGTCCGAATGAGCCGTTTGAAACCAGGTACAGTAGAAACTCTACATATGAAGTTAATTAATTCAGGGACCTACTTCATGTGTTAAAATATTTATATGTTTGTTAAAATACACCTAAGCCGCTTGCGAAAACGCCTGGATTGGAATTACAACCACTTGCCAACTTGCCAGCAGTATCACCATTCGTAGCCGTGGAACCGTTGACACCGCACCCTGTTTACGTGCGGTGTCAACACAGCATAGTGTTTACAGCCCAAAAACCTATAACTCCTTTATAAATACTGCAGATAATTATACATAGTAATAAAACAAATGCATTATATAAGAGAGATGTAAAAAGAAATAGATTTTAAAGAAATAAGAACATTTTTTTTTGGCATTTTACCTAAACGACTTGCGAACGGAGGAGCAGCTTAGCGATGCAGGGGGAACGGAGGATCAGAGGAGACGGTCGGTGTGGAGGTAAAGCTGGTGACTCTAACTTTTACTACGTAAACTTTGAACTAACTTAGCTTATTTTTTTTTAATGTAATTTTTATATATATATTTTTTCTATGACTTCGACATCATACGTATGTAGGAAATTTACTTTGGGTGTCAAGTCAAATATATTTGATTAAATTTCACTTCAGATGTTGGAATATTTGTATGTTTAGGCAATCGTAAGTAAAGGTTCTACTGTATCCATCTTAGGTGAGTTGGCTTGTGGGGTGTTGATTTTGTTATTATTCTTAATGACAGTGGGTCTATTTAGTATTTGTAGCAGGTCTTTTGGGCAACAGAAGTATGGACTTTTACTATTACTGATAACATTTACAAAAATCCCTTCAAACTTTACTGTGCATCAAATGAACCCTAAGCCCTTCAACTGGTTAGATGAAACCGTCTCCTTAAATTGCTAAGATCATATAACTAGACTGTTCATACTGTTATTACTTATGGCATCATCTTATAAAGTACTAACCTTAAAGTGACATGTAGAAAAACATTTTTAGGTATCTTTATAAAGATTTAAGAGGCCATCTTGGATGGTACAGAAACACGAAGTGCTTCATTACAGAGGCAACATTTTTTTCCATTAAGAATTATGTTAATGCAATTGCTCTTAACACATGTCATTTGGTCTTACTGTTTAAGAAATGACAATTTCTTGAGGAGCTATAATGTACAGTATGAACCTCAGGTCAATGCAAAGTCTTGGCAGTAGTCCCTAGATTTATTCTAACTGCTTGATGCTATTTTGATGCTTTATGTAACTTATTTAGTCTTACTTGTCTTTTACTGTGTATTGTCACATTTTGGGTCAGTATAACAAGTATATCAACTCTTTTCCCTTATTCATGGAATGCATTGAAAGAAACACTTTGCCTCAAAATTCTAAAAACATTTGGATAGCAACTGCCGGAAACCTACGGTAATGAGATCTGTAATTAGCACTGGCCAATCAATGGGATAATTGCAGTGCAAGACTGATAGATTGTGAAGGGAGTGGAGGGGTTTGCTCCATATCGATTTCCCCCAAACCAATTAGTTGGTTTTCACCGCTTTGAAGTGTTGGTCCCCAGCCATCTGCTTCCAGAATGCAGAGAGGGAAGAAAATGTAATGTTGTATATATTCTATGTAGCATGGTTGCAGAGGGAATCCATTTTGGGAGCTGTTTCCAAAAACACAGTCTCATGTATTTTAAAAGAAGGGCCCACCGCATCAGAAGCTGGTCTGCCAGACTGTGCAATTGCTTTTCCCCCAAGAACACAACACCATGCTGGACTGCATTCTATACACTGCAAAATTCCAAATAAAGGCCATCCACTCCAACAACAACAACACGTGTTTGCAATTACATATTACAAAAGATTACAATCAAACACTTGCTTTCTGTATTTATATCTCCTCTATAAAATAATCAAAACCATATATTTCATTTTCTGACATAATTTTTGCAGTTTATTATAGTCCACCTCATGTCATGTGACATGATCATTGATTAATTTGCAGGTTATTTCGTGGCATGTTAATAAAGACAGTCTTAGTTTGGCCTTGGAAACAGTTCTCTGCAGCATAACTTTGCTTTATAGCATACATGAAGAATTTATTTTTTCAAACACCTACTCACACTAAAGACCCCCTTTTAATCAATATATTCTCTTACACATACAAGGTTGGTATTGTTCTTAGGAGCTATTTTGAAGATGTCTTTTTCCATTTATGAGTTGCAATGTGCAAAATGCTAGTCTTATCCCACAGTCAAGACATCAATGCATGCAACCTGTCCCCCCAACTTGTCCACCCAACCATAATAATAGAGCCACTTGAGATCAGTGCTATTGCAGCAATTTTTCTCTTTCTTTTTCTTTTTTCCTGAGACCACAATCACAAAAAATGTTTTGTCCTTTTTCACAGAAAAGCTAAATGGATCTCTAATGATAATGACCCACTCTGTAAAAGGTGAACCATAATTGGAAAACAGCCCTGGAGTGGAAGCCATCTTCTGCTGAAGTGGTGAGAATAGAGGAAAGAGATGGGGGATTTGTAAGGCTGTTGAATTCTAGCATCAAAATGGCAAAATGATGGGGAAAAAAATAATTGTTTTCCTTCCTTTATGGTAGTCTCAGTGTTGCTTCCTTCAGGGATAAATCTAGTTATCGGTTAAAATGAATAAAACTTGGTACATCTGGGTGGCACGGTGGTGTGGTGGTTAGCACTGCCGCCTCCCAGCAAGAGGGTTCTGGGTTCGAATCCCGGGGGAATCAGGACCTTTCTGGGTGGAGTTTGCATGTTCTCCTTGTGTCTGCGTGGGTTCTCTCCGGCTTCCTCCCACAGTCCAAAAACCTGCATGTTAAGCTGATTGGAGATTGGGGAAATTGCTCTTAGGAGTGAATGTGAGTGTGAGTGGTTGTTTGTCCTTGTATGTCCTGTGTGTGGCCCTGCAAAGGACTGGCGGACTGTCCAGGGTGTACCCTGCCTCTCGCCCGTTGACCACTGGGATAGGCTCCAGTTCCCCCCCCGACCCCCATGAGGGAATAAGCGGTATTGATAATGGATGGATGGATGGACATCTGGGGGATAATGGTGATGATAATTGATTTAATGAAAATATCTTCATACATTTCTCTTTAGTGCCTCTCTACTTAGAACACAACTTTCACGGATCTGATATCCAAAAGAAATGATAAAGTTGTCTGTCTATTTAGTGTGATTGGTGTCCCTAATATTTAAATGAATCTTATAGTATATCTCCTCTTTTGTACAGTAAAATGTAAAGATTCAATTGGTGAAGAAATAGAGTGATAAGGACGCCATAAAATGTAAATGTCTTTCATGTCATATTAAATAGACTTTTCTGACTTGTTTCCCCTTTCATAACTTATTTCAGCACCCAAATTAACATGGGAAGAATGTGGGTTCTGTTCATGAAAAAAATAGATATGAATCTATTGTTCTTTCTGCTTCTTTTCTTCTGACTCATCGGAAGAAAACCCCTGCACATATAAAAACACTGCCTTGTCTAGCTGCAATATATTCTCTCCATCCTTCTATTTCCTACCTATTTCAGAAACCATTACAATGGTGCTGCAAGCAAGAAGAGCAAACTGCTTCCTCAAGCACACTTGCTTTCTCTTTTTTGTCTTCAACAAAGCCAGGTATTAATCCAAAGGAGAACAAGTAGAGAAGGAAAGAGAGCAAAAAAGAGTTGGAGAAAAGAAGAGAGAGAGCACAAAGGCGAGTCAAAGCAGTTTTGAGTTTCATCTCATTTTTCTTTGAGAACTGAGGGGTGGAGAAAAAAAAGAAATCAATTATGGAGCACACCTGAATATTATTTTGAGCACCCAGCCACCCACTTGCCTGCCTGCCCCCTAGAAAACCAAATTACTCAGCAAACTTATCGCTTGCTGTAGCAGGTCTGGTATTAAAGAAAACAATCAAGCAGGCTTGGATTAATCTCTGACGGGCGCCTTATCTTTAACTTGCACCTTTGTTATTTTCTGATGAGCTGCTCTTTTTTCCCCCCCGCCGCATTGTACCATACCTCACTGCCCCCTTTCATTTTCTCTATGGGCAACAGCAGAGGACCTTTCAGTTTATTAAAAAAACCTTTATTTGTGAAGAACAAAGAAGAGACGAAGGCAAACAATAAGGTCAGGCAATCTCCTTTTTGCCAGCAGTCGCTCACCTGTTATGTGGAGTGTTATCAGTTCTGGGGAGGGATTTGCTATAGGTGAGAGAGGTAGGCAGGACAGCAGACTGTGCTAGGGCTGCTAGTGCGCTTATGAGGTCTAAAAAATAAAGAATAGAAAATTTGATTGACATATATCAGCCTCCAGCCAAGGACCTTTTGGCTACTCTTCATATCAAAAAAATGGACCTTTGGCAACTGCACGCCTCTGCTGGACTATTATACAGGAATAAGAGATTCTGAGACCAGTGCTTTAAACATACATTTTACATGTTGACCCAGGCAGTTTATAGCTGCATACATGTATAAAAAAACAAACCACTGAGATTCATAAGCAGTTATTCTACAGAAACTCCATTTAGCCTGCATCTGACAGAAGTGAATGGAGTTGAGATGCCTCACAGATTGCTCTTAGTTTTTTTTCATCCCTGACCCTAACACATCATTCACTATTTGTCCTTGACAGCAAAAGAGAAAAACCTGCCACAACTGGACATTGTGCTGTAAAAAGATGGCAGACACATATCGATTTCCAGAATCAAATGGAGACATGCACAATGCTGATGTGTACATAAAAAAGCGAGATGGAAATGTGATGACATGCAATGATGGAAACCAGAGTCTTCACAGATAAATCAGGGCACTTAATCATTTTAACATCAATTTATATTAATATAATATTAAAATTCTCATTAAAAGAATTCCTAAATTAGGATGCTGAATTAGAAGGTTTTGCACACTGTCACTATAAGATAAAATGATCACACTGGAAACTTGCAGAACACAAATACATTGCAAAAAAGTAATAATAATTGCAGGCTCATTTACCAGTCCTGCACCGTAGAAGCAGGATTCCATTCTATAATTTGCCCTCAGTCAATCCCATTTTTGCCTAGATTCCATTAAATTCTTCTCACTCCAATCTAAAACAGCATCGACAGTGACAAGTTTTTCCGTTAACCTCCTCTCTGTTATCTTCCTCCTCACAGAGTCCCTTTGCTCTTCTCTTATTATCACCAATACTTCTTCTCGTGGACTCCTAGACATACTCACTCAAACACCTTTGGTCAACACAAAAATTCAGATGGCAACAATTCTACATTACAACATTACGAACAAACACAAAACAACATAGCTTTTTAGACTTAGTTAAGAAAAAACATCAGCACAGGAACTACACATGGCAATGCATCGCGATGTAAAGGCCTACGACACAACATCTGTATTTATTGGACAGCAAATAGTATGAGACTGTTCTGAGGAATCAAGTGAAAATACAGCCCAGGAAAGGACGACATCGTTGAAAAGAAGGGCCTGAGAAGTTCGGCTGCTTTGAGGTACTTTGGGTATTTGAAGTTGGACGTAAAACAGAGTAATACACTGCGCAACCTATGTAGAAGGAATGTAGCTACTAAAACAGGAAACACCAGCAATTTGTTTAATTTAAGGCAATGCCACCCACTAGAGCATGCAATGTTATGCAAGACAGGTCATGCCCCCTCGAGCACCAGTAACAAGAAGCTTGATCAACAGGCCATACAGTCTGCTCTTTCCTGGATCACGGCGTATGAAAAAACATAGAAACGACACATCCTCAACAACTGGACTCACCTGCAGTGTTTGGCCACTGAATAGCAGTATTGGATACCTTATGGTCATATGTATATGAAAAAACCCTAATGTTCATGATTATGTTTTTTAACATTGAAAAAAAAGATAACGTTTTACAATGAGTCAATCCTCTTCACAATGTTTATTAGGCCACCCTTAAAATAATGCTTTATGTATTTCTGAAAGGTTAATTTGCCACCTCAGAAGATTCTAAACCATTAAAACTATGTTGGATTCATGCCCTTGTCTGTCAATTTTTAAAAAGACTGTTTTGAATATCCTACCCCTCATGTGCAATATTCTGTACTGTAAATATTCATACTGGTTTCTTCCCAGGACTCAATGACAGAGAGAGAGTTGAGCGGTAGCTTGAAAACTGCTTGATAGCAGCAGATGCAGACAGTGAAATGGACCCACTGCAATGGTGGAAGGTGAATGAAGGGAACTTCCCAAGACTCGGCGGCCTTGCAAAGCGCTATTTGTGCATCTCTGCAACCAGCACACCCTCCGAGAGGGTATTTAGCACAGGGCGGAACATTGTGACCTGCCACAGGGAAACTTTAAAACCTAAGATGGGTGGATACACTTGTCTTCCTTGCTCAAAACTTGTGAGAAACAGTATAGCACTACTTTTTTTTTAATCTATTGCAGCACAAGTTAAATGCACTTTCATGTTTTTGTTGTTGTTTTTGAAAGCAGCTAGAATTTGCACCAAGGTATATATTTTTATTTAAAATATGGCCTAGTGGGGCCTAGTCTCTTCATTTGACAAAAGAATGTACAACGATTTTGTTTTTTTCTGTGAAACCTAAAAGCTTGTTAAGTTATTTTTGTTCATTATATCGTGATATAACATAGAAACTGAACATTTTTGGGGGAAGAAAATAGAAATATAACTTTTTCTCATATCACCCAGCCCTAGTTCAGCTGCAGAAACACATGTCCAAAACAAGAATGGAGCATGAATGCCATTTTAATGGATGAATGGCCGCAGTATATTACAGTGACGAAATGTATCTAAAAAAATGATAATTATTTACTTCAGAGCACACATTGTAGTAGATGCACTTCCCCTATTTTGGTGTAGTCTTTTATGCATGTATATCAAATTCACAAACTAACCTTTCTAGTTGACTAGTAGCAGAGTTTATGTGTACAGTTAAGTGCACGTTCTAAAGTGTTCATAATTTAAGTCTCGAAAACAAAAGTAACAATGCTATATTTTTTCTCCAAATAGATAAAGCAACAATAGACATATGCTTACTTGCATCTTACACAGCAAGCAGACCAGTTTGATTCAGCAGTCACTGAGCTCACTGGTCCTGCTCCTCTAAAGTTGACACTATTGGCCTATTCTGTGACACTTATTGAAAGGAGCATAAATGATTGTTTACTTCAAACTTCTGCATCTCTTCCCCTTGTAAAAACACAGACTGATCTTTTTTGTACTTGTAGTCTGTTTTTTCTTTTCATTTGACTCACAAGAAAAAACACATTAACCCTATAATGCCAAATGTATCATATTTGATACATAGGTTTCTGAAATGTTTTGCTTCTGACACCTTTTGCATAATTCATTGGTAAAAACTTTGCTCAAAATCCTATTGTACACAATCAGATATACCTGATAACAGGGGGCAGAAGACTACACTAAAAACAATCTTGACTTATTAATATTAAAAAAATATTTTTGTTTTTATCTTTTTACATATTTGGTTAAAAGGCCAAATAAGGAATTAAAACAAAAAAAAAGTCATTTTCTGTTTTGTTTTACTCTTGGATCAGGCTTTAAAGGGTTAATCCTTTCCCAGTACAACCAAATGCACCTGTTATTTAGCAACAAGATATCCCAAATTGATCAAAAATTTAACGAAAAAAAAAAAGAAAAGGTTAAGCTGGTTCTGAATGGTGTCTTCCTTCCCTTGCTGTGCTCTGATAAATACATGCGTTGGATACCACAGTCTCCTCACAGTGCTGCTAATTCACAGTACATATTCTCTGCAGCGCAGGAAGGCATGCTGGAGGAAGAGTTCTCCTCTCATTCTTTCTCATCTCATCATCCTCCACAGCCAGGGCGTCACTGTGGCCCTGTTTGCTGTGCTTGATGTTGTTCTAAAAGTAAATAGACACTGCAAACACTTGACACAGTTGTTAAACAGAGAGCATCTAAATGTCTCCTAACTCGACATCAAAGACTTATGCTAATGTCTGTTGCATTAGTGATAGGAAGCGTGCCAGAGAGGAGGGAAATGTACAAAAGCAACACAGTTCAGTGCAACACAAAGAACAGATAATATAACCGACAGTATACCATACAATAAGATTGAGTACTCAGAAGAGGCCACAATGATGCTTTTGATTCACTCATGGTTTGTTGGAGAGGATTGCCTCTCTCTGAAAACAACAGCAGTTCCAATTGTGCCACCGTTCGTATCAAATAGCCACACCTCAGAAATGATTGTGAACTGTGGCTAATAATAAGATTATGCACCACCCTATATGGAAGTCATCAAGTAAAATGCATTTGCTGTTAACCAGTTGTTCCCTATAAATTCTCACACATCCATCTCCACACAAATAATAATCACAGTAATAATAAATAAATTACATAAATAAAGTCAGAAAACATTAATATGAAATAAAGATAAAAATAAATAAAGGTTATATCTGAATGATTGGCAGTAAAAGATTGACTTATTGTGTGAACTACACTATTTTTTATGGTAATAGTTAAATCCTACAAGTTTCATATGTATGCAGGATCTGGATTTTCTTTTTTTCACTTTTTGAATTGCTTGATTTCTACTTGCTGGAAATGCCTTAAAGATAAATACCTTTTTTTTGCACAAAAACAGTTATACTTTTAGTGTCATAATAATAGAAAAGGTTTTATAACTGCTACTCATCAGTTATTTCTTGATTTGGAACAATGAAATGTCCAAAACTGTTCCTTTCAGACAGTCTGATGTGTTCCTATGTTAAAATATAGTCCTGCAGACTTTTCACAAGGTTTGTCTGACACTCCCATGAAAAAATGGTAATGATCTATGCTTCGCAAATAATATTTGCACTGTCTTGAATAAGGCAACATGCTCACACAAAGAATACCCAGGGCCACCAGAAATGGCATAACCAAAGAGATGCAAGATAGCAAGTGAGTGCTGTAATTTTCAGACTAGTTGGTGTTGGCTTAATTTACATTGACATGGTTAAGAGCAGAATGTACACTGACATTATGAGACAAAACACCAGAACTTCACAACCCTCACTGGTGCTAAGCGGGAACAAAAGTGAGGCAAATGGAAGCCAGCTTGCCAGCCAAGCAACAGTTTCTTCTTCATGTCAGCAGAGCTAAAAAAACAAAAGTCCAAAGAGCCAGTTATTAAGTTCAACTCATTATCGTACATTGAAACCTTTCAGAAATGTTGATTTAATCAAACAATACCTCATGGGAATGATGTGCCCAGAGAAAATGCAGGATTTCAAAAATATTAGCATGTTCAGAAATGTGGAAGTGTAGCATGTAGGGAATAAAACTTTAAAAAGTCTTGTTTCTGAAACAACGTCTTTCTTCCATTTTTACCGGATTTTATGTATTGAGAGCCCAGATGCTACATACACTGTACAGCTTTTAACTACTTTTGATGATTATTTTTTCATTTGGGAGGAATTGCTTTATCTTCAGAATCTAAAGGGGACAACAACCACTAAAGACATTTTTGAAGCTGTGTCAGATGCAGTTGACCAGACTGGATTCAAATAGGACAGGCTGTGTAGGGTTTTAATGGATCGGACTCAAGAAATGACTTATGAGCGAAAAGGATTAGCATCTTAGTATGCACCTGTTGGGGCCACTGGGTGGCCTGCAATACCCTTGAGTGCCTGCTACCTTTCTCCTCCCCAGGGTGTGTTTGGGCAGGGCAAACCTCCAGCGGTTTCCGATTGCTGCAATCAGGAGGCAGTATTTAGAGGGACGTGTTCCCCGAGGCTGACGCCAGTTGGTTGATTTCCGTGCGGTTGGTAACTTACCAGTTAGCTCTGGTCCTTCGTCCAGAGTGAGAACTTAACCTTTTTTCTTCCTTCAATCCTCCCATAATTCCTCTTCCAGTTTCCTTCCTGGATTATTTGCCTGCCCGTCCACCCTCCAGCACCTTCTGTAGGATTCAGATCTACGCAAAAACTTTGTTCCTCCTTTCGCTCCCCCCCTCTTTGGCTCCAAACCTGTGGACTCAGCCCTGTTGGTCCTCTCTGCTCGTCCGTCTGAACTCCCTCCGTTCTTGCAACCCAACTTCTACCATCTCGCTCTCAGAGTGAAAATAAAATCCTCTTCTTCAGTCCGTCTGGCTAGTAATTTGTGCTTGCACCAGAGTCAGTCCTAAGGTCATGACAGCACCATGAAGTGCAAGAAAAGTGAATGCAAGGCTTTCTTTTGTGCCCCTGAGCCCAACCCTGAGAAAGATGAGTAATGAATAAACCAGTCTCCTTAACTCCCGATGCTCCAAACTGAAAGTGATGTATGTGAATAAATGAGCCATGTAAATGGGATTCATCAAGTCTACTTTGTCTGTTCACTGTGCATTCACCATATCATTATAATGTATTGTGAAAATATGGGCATGTCCATGTAGAAAAGTTAGAGAATAATAGTAAGAATGAAAACAAACTGATTTTATTTTACACTATTTTAGGTTGCAAAGGAGAATCTGTTTGTCTTTTTTTTTTTACTTTGACCATAAACGTACTGTCATTGGGATCTGAAATGTGATTTATTAACTGTTCAATAATTTGAGTACTTTCAAGTTAATGCTTATCAACAATATCAGATTTAGAGAGCATTAGTAAGTAACAAGGCTCCCCAAAGGTCATAACATGGCACTATGGAGGTCATAATATGAAAAATGTGTACAGAATCTAATTCTGGGTGATCAGTAGGTCAATCGTGATCCACCTGTAGATCGCCAATGCAGTGTTGATGGATTGCATGACATTGAAAAAATACACATCTATTCTTTAGATTGGTTTGACTCAAGTCTATTGTCTATCCCCTCACTTGATTGACATACAGGGCAGCCTGTCCGATGACAAAGACAGTAACTTTTAGGTCAACGCACATGCGCAAACAAAGGCGTGCAGCAAAACTGACAAGCTCATCAAAAAGAAGTGGGGGTTGTGGGACACTTGGACTTATTTCAGTAATAGATGTAAACAGATTTAAGATCTGATTCCTTTGCGCATGGAGCAGCTTTAGGGAACAAAATTAAGCTGTCTTGAATGTCCGTGACACTGGGTCCTTTTCTGAGAGATAAAGATGTGTACTGAGACACTTTGATTCTCACCTGGTTTTGAAATTTCAATGACGTTGTAAACTTCCTCTGTGATAATGTCCGGTACAAGTGCTGACAGTTTCCATTATTTATGAAAAAGTATGTTGACGAAGAAATTGAGTTGTCTAATACCCTCGCTGAGAAACTGGTTTTGGGCCTCCACGAATATCTGCTTTGATCTGTATCCTCTTTTGGTCGCCCTAAGCTGTGCACTGAGGGGGACAACTGTGTTGTCTTCATCTCAGTTGTTAGTCTTTCTCACCTGTAGATTGTCTAATTCTCTGAATCAGTGAGTTTCTGCCACAGGGTCCAAGAAATTACATACATTTTCAAATCTGTAAGAAAGATGCAGTAGGGGTAGTGCAAAATGCTCACCTGGATTGCGGACTATCTGACGGAGCGGCCACAGGTCGTCAGACTGAAGGACTGCCTTTCTGACACTGTCTTCAGCAGCACTGGAGCGCCACAGGGAACAGTGCTCTCTCTAGTCCTGTTCACCCTGTACACGTCTGACTTCTGCTAAATCATGGAGTCATGTCACATGCAGAAGTTCTCAGATGACACTGCAATTGAAGGGGTGTGTCAGGGATGGGAAGGAGGAGGAATACAGGAACCTGGTGGAGGACTTTGTGCAATGGTGCCGACTTAACCACCTGCAGCTCAACAAAACCAACACCAGGGAGATGGTGGTGGACTTCAGGAGATCTAAGTCTGCCCTGCTGCCAGTCACCATCGAGGGGGTCAAGGTGGAGGTGGTGAACACATACAAGTACCTGGGAATACACCTAGACAATAAACTGGACTGGTCAGCCAACACTGATGCACTCTACAAGAAGGGGCAGAGCAGGCTGTACTTCCTGAGGAGGCTGAGGTCTTTCAATGCACCTCCGAATGTTCTACCAGTCTGTTGTTGCCAGCGTCCTCTTCTATGCTGTGGCATGCTGGGGAAGAAGCACTAAGAAGAGGGATGCTGGACGACTAGACAGGCTGGTAAGGGAAGCTGGCACTGTTGTGGGGACTTAACTGGACTGCATCACGTCAGTATCAGATAAAAGGACCCTGAACAAGCTACTCAACATCATGGACAACGACTGTCACCCCCATCATGCAGCAGAAGAGCCTGATCAGCTGGAGACTACGCTCCCTGACATGCTCAACAGACAGACTCAGGAAGTCATTTGTACCTAGGGCCATACCACTGTACAACGCTTCACTGAAGGGAAAAGGGGAAGTGGACTTCTCTGCATAGTCCATCGGCACAGCAGACTTCCCCTCCACACTCCTTATAGTGACATACAGACTGATGGAACTGTACTCTGTCTGACTCTATTGGCTACACTAACCAACATGCACTTTTAACATGCATGTTTTAAATTAGTATTTAGTATCTAATATTCTAGTGCTTTTTAGTACTTTTCATCCCCTAGTATTGTTGATCTGGTAGTTGTGTTAATTGAGTATTCTTGTGATTTTGTAAGATACTGTGTGAACTGTAGTATATGTTGTGTGTAATGTCTTGAGCTGCTGGGGCCTTGAATTTCCCCTTGGGGATCAATAACGTATCTATCTATCTATCTATCTATCTATCTATCTATCTATCTATCTA
>CAJRST010038888.1:18587853-18613083 GCA_907169785.1 Menidia menidia
TATCTATCTATCTATCTATCTATCTATCTATCTATCTATCTATCCATCCAATGAAAAGATATCAGAATGAATAAGAACATTGTCGAGGTTAGACTCAAACAACACAAATTAACTTCTTGAAAGCTTTATGCCCATGTCCGACTTCCCCCCTTGTCCTTATACAGTTGTTTTAGCCGTTGAACCTACCATTATAAGATATTCTGTAGTAAGTATTGATGCAGCCAGTGTGTTACTTCTGACCTGATAGAGAAATGTTGAACTAGATCTCTGTACATCCAAAAGTAACAATAGAGAGAAATCTGGTGTGGCTGAAGGAGTAAGTTCACTAGTAAGAGAACATAAGGGTTTTGCTCTGATAAATCGGTGATTCTGCCCGTAGGACTAAGTGTGTGTGTGCATGGTGGTTTGTCTTGTTTGTGTCGCCTGTGTAATGGACTAGTGTGAACGACACATGAAAAGAGTCTAGAGTGACCGGAGTGACTGAGTTGTGATATACAAGGTTGCAAAAGTGTTCAAGTACATGGGAACTGTACCCTTAAGCACCGTCTAGGCTGATATCAGTGAATTACATTTGATGTGGGTAGCTAAGGGTAGCTAGTGGAACTCAATGAACGGGGGGTGATGTGGGATTTCTTCGGTTGATTGAAGACCAGATGCACTGTAGTTCTCTGGACCATCTGCAGAGGTTTCACAGTGTAGGCAGGGAGCCATTTTGGGCTCATACACTCACTGAATATTATTCTACATATTAACTTATTTTTATAGCTAGAAAAACATTACAATTAATATTGTCGTATTGCCACAAAAAATCAGAAACTACATTTTTTTAAATTAGCAATTATCTTTCCGTAAATATTTACTAATTTTGCTTTCAAATTAACCTGCTGTTTTAACTGATAGAAATGTGCATTTTATGGCGTATGTATTTTTTATTTGCTTCAAACTGAGCAAAACAGTGTAAGTCAGAAATAGGCCTGCAGGTCCAGAAATAACAGCTATAATGTGAAAAAGAAAAATGTAAAATGAGAGATTTGCTGTTGAGCTAAAAGCAGAGTATATATATTTTTTACCCAATAAGCCAGACAAGGATAAAAAGTTGAAAAAGAAGGGCAGACACAGTGGCCAAAGCATACGGAGAGGAAATATATAGTTTGACCAAAGACTAATTACAATGTACTTACCAATAGTAACAGGCACACGTTTTAACCATACCACCCACACTTGAGACTTGCCATTGGCGAAGAGGAGGGCTAATGTCAGCCAACGGGAGGTCTACAGAGATCCTTTAATAAATAATAATACACCAAGATTCAGACATGTGCACCTGCGCCAATTAACAGGTTACTAATTGGCTTTCTCAAACCAGGATGTAATGACAATTTCTCACCACACTGATTAATTCACAGGGGAGGAAGTGGGTGACTGTGAACTGTGTGGTGTTTGAATTTCATAAGTAAGCAGTTGTAATTTTCCTTTAGGGTTAGGGTTACATTTCTGTTTCAGTAACTGAAACTGTGAAGAATAGCTTTTTACTTTCTTACTCAAAACTGTTTATGGAAAATCTGAAATACTTTTAAACCATTCATGTAAACAATTAATCGATAAATCACGGTAGTTTAAAGTTTTAGAAAATTCTAACTAAAGTTCTATTTATTTTTATTGTATTGTTATTAGGTATTGTGTTTTTTTCATTTCAGTTTTATTTTATTCATATAGCACCAAACCATACAAATATAGTCTCTAAGCACTTCAAAGATTGTCAAATCTTGTTGGCAAACTCTAACCCTAACGCTAAACCAGTTAGAATCTAACAATAATGATTTAATCATTTAGTAATTTAGTGATATTAAAATCCAATTAGTCCAACTTTAAATCCAAAAACATCCAATTCATACACAGCCAAAAAGTTCTGAACACTAGTTAATTACAATGACAATGTCTCATGTACTTGAAGAAAGGGTAAAAAGGAGCACCAGGGTGACGAGAATTTAATCACTGGAGTAAACCAATCAGTATACGCCTATAGCAGCAGGACTATGAGATGTTTTAGGGTTACATTCACTATTTATAAGCTATTTAAAAAAGGACAATTTACTGTCAAATCTTAAAGGTAGAGAGTAAGTCTGCTTCTTTCAAAGATTTTTTCGGACAGGCCAGTAATAAAGAATTAAAGTATCTAACAGAGATTGTGCACCAGATCTTAGAGGCCATTTAACTTATTGGTGCAGTCACTTTGAGGCCTTCCCAACAAATTTGTGATTTATTACGACAAATCCATTTGGAAATGTAACCGGGTTAAAGATTTGTGAGATCTGAAGTTATAAGTCTTGCAATTGGTGTAATATGATTAGATCATTTCAAGAAAAAGTATTTTACCATTCCTTCAGAGATTTTTTAATGAAGAGATCATTAGTTTATTGGTTGAACAGTCCAATTGTTTGCTGTTTTCCAAATGTTGATCAGATGTTGGATATTCATTGGACTCTTGTACATAATGTGGTAGAGTAGCTGCTACTTGTTCCAACATTTCAACTCATTTAGATTTTTTGTCTCCCTCCCTCTCATTCCAAATCGTCTCTTTTACTGAAATTCTGTTCTCCACTTATCCCCAGTTTCTGTATCTCTTCTGACTTCATCTTTTTTTTGCAGCATGAGGTTTCTCTTTTATCTCCATATTTTTACCTACTCTCGCATTCATTCAATGTATTTTTCACTCACCACTCCAAACACCCTCTCTATCTCTATCTGTCTGTCGTTTTCTAGCTTATTTTACCCCTGTGTCGCCCTTGTTTTTTTTTCTCAGCAGCTGCACACTTAAAGACCCTTGCTGCATTATCCTTTTAATAAAGGCCTAGACAGGAAGCAGGGAGGCAGAGGACAGAGACAAAGACAAGACTGCTGCTGCCACAGCAGCCTTCAAACCTCATTAACTTTTGTCTTGTTGCACCAGTTACACAGACACACACACATGGCTCACTGACTCACAAACATATATGCACAAAAACATCCAGCCAGTGGGTTTTACTCAAACACAAAAATAAACCTAAAGACTGTTGTTCAGCTGTCCATCTGTCCATCTCTAAAGGCTCGTATTTAATCAGCCTTTATGATAAACTAAAGCAGTTCCTCATAAGTTTGATTTTGATACCTTTGTGATAATTACTGTTTATCAGAGCTATTTCACAGACATGTGAACAACACAATTAAGCAATTAGCCAAATGTACAAAAAGACAATACAGTCTGACGGGGGTGTGTGATGACTTGATTCACACTTCATAGACATGTAACAGCATGGAGATGGAAATTAATCAAAATGTGTCAGCTTATACTTCTTACCGTTAACAGCAGGTCTTTGTTGGTAAAACGGCATTCTAAAGGCTAAAACAGTTGTCATCTGGCTATCTGGCAACAACCTCATTGCATGCTTGCCTCTCACGGAAGACGGCCATATTTAGTCATATTGTTACATTGAAAATGTGAATTCAAATATGTATATATATAAAAATGTCATTTTTTGATTATTTAATTAAACAAATACCTGTACTATGCCGAGGAATATTGTAAATTGAAAAGCTTGTGAAAAAATTGTAAGCAATAAAAAAGTAAAAAATATTAGTGTCCTAGATATGACATCAACAGTTCTGAATGTTTCTCTGAAGGACTATCCATTATTTCTTACAACAGTTTTTCAGTTCATTGAGGTTTGCAGACATTCATTTATGTCCAATTCTCTTAAGGTCTCAGCATGGCATTCCATTCAGGCTGAGAACTTTTCTTCAAACAAGCCCTTTTAACATCTTGCTTTTTTTCTATTTAACCCATTCATTTGTGGATTTCCTTGTTTGCTATACTGTAGATCATTGTCATGCTGCGCCATCCACTTCTGGCAAAGTTTTAGCCACCAGATAGATGGATTAACATTTAATTCTACAGTAGAATACTGCGGTATAGTTCATGGTTAGCTTAGTTACTGCAATTTACCCCAGTCCTGATAACAGATTTGAATTCTTAGCAGTACTTCACTTGAATCAATCCAAAGAACTATATTTAAAAAATATATATTACAGTTATCCTTTTTTTTAAATAATAAACGGAAAAATATTACTTAATATTTTGTATGTCCTCCTTTGGTCTTATATTTGTATATGATTTATAATTGATGATTTCTCTGGTCTTTAAGATCCAAATAGTTTCTAGATGTTTCCACAGACTGCTTTGGATGAAATTTTTATAAAGAAGAATGCATCTTTACCTGAAAGAAACTGTGAAGAAACAGTTGTCTTACTTTTGTCAATGGTTTTAAAAATCCTGAAGTGTCTATCATCTTATTCAGTCACCCCCTTTGTTTTCTTCCTCTTTCTTGGTTAATTTAGAATATACTAGTCTCTGCAGTAGGTTCAAATAGTACACATTTGAATACTCAGACACATTTTATGTCTTTCCTACTGTGTCAGAGACTTTCCAACACCATGTCTTGAATCAGATTCTTTGATTTGCAGTGAGCTCTTAATAGTTTCAAACTAATTGGGGGCGTAAACCAATTCCAATCACTCTGTGGTCTATAATGCTTATGTCTAGTAGGCTAGAGGGGGCTGGAGCCTATTCCGTTTGACAGCAAGAGACAGGCGAAGTACGCCCTCGACAGGTTTCCGGTCTATCACAGGGCCACACGTAGATGAACAAACACGTACACACTCATTCCTATGGGCAATTCAGAGTCTTCCATTAATCCAAAATGTGTGTTTCTTGATTGTTGGAGGAAGTCGAAGTATCCGTAGGGGACCTACACATACACAGGCAGAAGGTCTCCGGTGCCCTACTTCTTAACAAATTCCACCCTTAATCTTCTCTGAGATGTACATAAAGCATTAGATTCAACTGATAAAACTGACCAATGAGTATGTCAATTGTAGGCTGGAGTTGTACAAGTTTTTTTCTATTGTTTTATTGGTGTATTTGTTTTTCAACTTAAACAAGATGTCTAACTTTTTTCAAATAACATTATATTAGTAGCTTGTTTTTTTCGTGTTGCTTTGTAAAGCATTCCAAGCAGTGTTTTGTTTATCATCAAAAGTTCTCCATGAATAAAATTCGATGATTGATTGTAACATGTGTGTGCATGGTTGATGGACTGTCCCTATACTGGTTTTGTAGTCTAACTGATCACTCAAAGCCCTTTTGCACAGATGCCACACTCGTCTATTCGTGCACACACTTATAGGCAATGCAGGGTTCAGTGTGTGGACCCATTGCATTCATTAAAAAACAGATAACAAATTCACTGCTAACCTTGGCCTTTCCCTTCATTCATATACACCAATTGGTAATGTGAAGGTAAATCTTATGTGGTTTACTTCCTCGCAGGTTTCAATACCGGATAACTGAAGAATTAAGCATTTGCTTAGAATCAGTAAGACACCTCATTGTGGTGTTGGTTGTCTCTTTACACCTGCAGAGGGCAAAACAAACCATTTCAAAACACTGTGCAAGATAATTAATCCATCCATCCGACCATCCATCTGGTCAGAAAGGCAACAGGTCATGAGAGGAAAAAAAAAGACATCCCTCTTCCCTGCTACTTCAAAACTTAGATCTAGTAGCTTTGTGGTTAGCACCACGGCCTCACTACTAGAGGGTTTTTTCTTTTTTAAATGGGTGGAACTTTAGCTTAATTGGGGACTTTGAATTGATTCTAGGAGTTGACCACACCTACATGACCATGAGTTAGAATAAGTCGGTATTGAATAGATATACAGTAGATAGCTGGAAATCTTGTTGCTCTGGGTAAAGCTTGAATTGAATGTAGTGTAGCTATTCTGTAAAAAGTGTCTGTGAAATAAACATTAATATGATGTAAAATCATGACATTAAAAATCTGTAACAAGAAAAACAATAAATCAGTGTATATTTTAAATGAATATACTGTAAAAAAACAAAACAATGAATAATTGTTCATTTTACAGTCAGTGTATCTGAAAAGGATCATATTTTTTTGTAGATTGATATGTTACTGTATTATAAACATAACAATTTTAATACTTGAACCAACGCAATACAGTTAAATTTACAATATTGCTTTTTTTTTTTTAAAGAACTGAAATAAATAGTATACCATATGACAAATTCATTTGTGATTTAGTTAATTGCTGTAGGCGTAACTATGATAACCTGAAGAAGATGATAATCAAACATGTTTAGAACTGAGACCTATAGGCAAGTAATGTAGTCATGGTCAAAAATAAATGTTTACACTACATTGACAGCTCTTTATGTGTTAATCAGTTCCTTTTTTTTTATCATACTATAATTATAACAAGGTTATAATATTATTTTATCAGGTATTTAGTGTTTTGAGTTTTAGTTTATACAATATGTGGTTAAATACACAGCCCAGAGGAGACATTGGGGGTAAAATAATGAGTGAATTGGAAAAGGAGGTTACAATTATATACACATATCATATATGTTTAGTACTGAAACCATCATCATATATTCATCATTTTATATAAACATGTTGTCATGATATAAGAACATACATTTGTTGTTGATTCTTGTCTCAGGTATGGTCTTTCCAGCTATAACGGCTATAGCAACAGCACACTTTTTTTTTTACCTTGAACAAATTATCAATAATCACTATTTAAGTTTACAAAATAACTGAAGTAAAATACACTATGTGTACATCCACGTGAGGACTTTATTTTCGCTGTTTTAACTAATGTGACACAGTACCTTTTGATAATTCTAGACCAGCACACTCTCCATATTACAATAATAGTATAAGGTGTAGCTAAAGTGAAGAATTGTCAAAAAGAAAAAAAGAATATATGGTAATTTCATTGCGCAAAATAACTATAGAACCGGTTGTTGATTGTTAAAAAGATATGGTTGGGGTTGGCCAGTCTCCTGTGCGTCTGTATACTGCACAGCAATTAGAAGTACATACAGTTAAAACACAAGAAGGGAATTTAAAGTGGTTGCTAAGGTTGTTTATGCCACTCAGTCAACCGCTAATGAGTAATCAACTTTCACAGCTTGAATGTTGGGGTGGTAATTCAGGTTGCACACTATGTTTCCGAACCATGGAGTAGGGATTCATTATCATGGAGATCTGTATAATCAAACAATTAGTGAATTTCTTCTCATCAACAAGGCCGGCTCCCCGTCTGATGTGTTCGGAGCTTGACAGTGGAGGGGAATGATCACCATTGACAAGTGGCTTCTTGGCTGTTTTCCAGTTTGGATTGTTAAGATGGTTAAAAAGCTGTGATGTTCATTCACCCACTCTGGAAGTGTCAAACTGAGGTAGAAAACCACTGGGACAGTAATTAAGACAATAAAATGTAAGGACGAGGGAGAGAGAGACAGAGAGATGTCTGACTGTTCATAGAAAATAAAGACATAAGAAAAAGTGGGGAATCTAAAATGTATGGCTTCTCTGCAGTTTTGCTCTTGAAAACATATCCATCTGAATCTGTGGTGATTTGGGAAATCAGTAACATTTTAATGTCCTGATAATACTGTTTTTATAATGACATTTATTCTGAGTGAGTTATTCTCACATTTATACACTATGACATAGGCAATATAGGGTAACAACCACAAAAGAAGTGCTGGCATTCCTATAGGAGCAATAGCATCAACAAGAATGAATGTTGCATTTTTAACCAACAAGTTAATTACAGGAAATGAGGTTATAGTAATTCAAATAAGCCATGATGACTGCACAGTGGTAGTATAGGGTGAGCAGCAGGTGAACTAGATGAGTGGATTCCATAGGGGGACAACCAGAGAGAACATGGATCCAAGCAGGGAACAGTGTTGAAGTCCAAAAAAGGCACTAATCTAGATGAACCAGGGAACTGCTGCAAGACACACACTGATTTTGTTCTAAGATTTGGCAAAGACTTGTGCTCTTGCTGCTCCTTAAGAGGAAGTCATGAAAACTGCATATTATCCACAGGTGTGTCAGCAGGCAGCAACCAGACCACCTTGGTGTTCTGTGGAGCCTGCTCACCCTCAAAACACAAGCACATTTCACCAGCCACCCAGAATCATGACAAAAGGATGAGAAAAAAACAAAACAAGATTATGCTTGGAGCCCAATTTAACTTCATTGTTCCAACAAGAAAAAATCCAATTATTCCATCCATCCATCCATCCATTATCAATACCGCTTATTCCCTCATGGGGTCGCGGGGGGAACTGGAGCCTATCCCAGTGGTCAACGGGCGAGAGGCAGGGTACACCCCGGACAGTCCGCCAGTCCATCGCAGGGCCACACACAGGACATACAAGGACAAACAACCACTCACACTCACATTCACTCCTAAGGGCAATTTCCCCAATCTCCAATCGGCCTAACATGCAGGTTTTTTGGACTGTGGGAGGAAGCCGGAGAACCCGGAGAGAACCCACGCAGACACAGGGAGAACATGCAAACTCCACCCAGAAAGATCCTGGTTCCCCCGGGATTCGAACCCAGAACCCTCTTGCTGGGAGGCGACAGTGCTAACCACCACACCACTGTGTCCAATTATTCCATTACTAGTAAACCGTATATTTTCAATTAATAATCTACAATCAAATTTAGATTGAACTGCCTAAATTATTAGAGTACACAATGTGCAGGGATTTTTTTAAAAGCTGGGACAGAAAGCCTCTCTCAGCTGGCAGCAATTAAGAAGCAGGAACCGACAGGAAAGGTTGACTGTCTCATGCAGTGCTGACATGGAGACATGGTTTCAGTCAGTTGCTATGGTTAACTTAATTACCGTAATTCACACAAGGTGCCTGAGTTTGGACTAAGTTAATGAAAGCAACACCAGAACCTATTTATGTAGGCATGCAAACTACCTAGGTCAGACTTTTAACCACTTGACCATTTTATTTCATCCATACATCCAGCCGGCCAGCTGGCTGGCCAGTCAGTCAGCTATTTTCAAGACCTGATGATTTCAAAAGGGATGGCGGTGTACACTCCGAACCATTCGCTAGTCCATCAAAGGACCAGACACAAATTTGCAAGAAAGACAGCCATGTAAGCTCACACTCACTCCTACAGTCGGTTTAGAGTTATAGTTCAACCTAACATGCGTGTTTTTGGATTATGGATGGATTGGAAGAAACTGCAATGTCCATTGATTCAGGCATGGAGCTTGCAAACTGCACTTCTGAGAAAGATTTTCATTTGGGACCCTTTTTGCTGTTGACAGTGCTGATAATTAAACCATATTTTTTCATCTTTCAAACATAACTGATTGAATGTTTATGTCAGTATTTGTGTATAAGGTTTATGAGATGATCATATCTAAGGTGTTAAAATATTCGTTATTATGGTGAATAGTGAACCATTATGATATTTTCCTCTTTAAATGTTACTTTATAATCCAAGCTAATTAAAATAGACTCGACCAACCTGCCTGTTTTCTCTCTTAGCTCTATATTTCAGTCAGCCTAGACTGGTTAAGCAAGCCAACCTGCACCAAGATTAATATGCCAATGTAATTTAAATAAAACTACGACCCCTAAGAGACTAATAATTCTTTCTGCTTTTGGATCCAGATAATTAGCCTTGTGAAACATTTTTACCAGAATTTGTCTTGTAGTTTTCACATAAAAGAGGAATAAGACTGACTTTCCTTCATACAGAGCAATCTGTCTCAAAGTAATTCTAAAAATCTGGTCAGTGCATTCCTAACTTCTTGACTACTACAACTCCCTGGATGCCCAAAGAGCTCCCTTAAAATCCTTCAGTTTAACCAAAATGCTGCTGGTGGCATTCCAACAGACACAATTATTTTTCTCTGCAACACTCTTTATATAAACTCCATGTAAATTTCTGAATGCAAATAAAAATTGACATTACATGACATAATAAGCTTTTAATAGCTAGTACTGAAAGTGCTTGCCATTTTTAAAAGTGAATGTGTGCTAGAGCTTTTACTATTCAGATGGTTTAATCTAATAAAGTATATTCAAACTAATCTATGGCAGACAAAACCTGAAAAGATACAATTTATTGTAGATACAAGTAATTATATTAATTTAGATAATCTTTTCTTTTTTTACTATAACGGTTTGAATATTCCCTTGATTTATTTTTCTTTTTTTTATACAGTTTTTCATCTATTGTTTTTATTTTATATGACTGCTTTTAGCTTGTTGAAATAAAGTTAGAATAAAGTTGAGTTGAGTCAGGAATTGGTCAGGGATGAAAAAGATTCAAGGCAAAGTAGAGGTTAAAAATACTGATGGAAGTCTTCAGAGAGCCTATAAATTCCATGTTTCTCAATAAATTCTTATAATGTTATCAAATGCCTGTCTAAAGGTATATCAAATGACCCCTGTCAGAGCAATCCAATGTGGTCAGCTTTCATCACAGTCATTAAACAAACTAATCTTCACTGAAATCTTCACCCATATCAACACACACAAAGCACATTCATAGTTCTGAAAAACATTTTTTCATGTGGTTAGAAAACTTCCTCTTAAATGACATGTAAACATGACAGTTGAACCAAAATTGTGTCATGCCTGTTAGTTCTCAGTCCCACCCTTGGATGTGTTTGCGGATTTTGTTCATCTGGTGGTGACAGTTACCTGCTCCCTATTTTGGTGTCCTGGTTCTTGTCCTTCAGAGCAAGTTTGTCTCTGCTTCTGCCAGCATTCCAGCATTTAATTCTTGACTTCTAAAATCTAGTGAGTTTTTGCATTCACCTTTTTACTGGACCCCTTTCGGATCTTGGACGGTTTGGTGCATTAGATTAGACAACTTTTACTGTAATTTTGCATGCACGGAGTGCACACAGAACGAAATTTCATTTACATACAACCCACGACAAGAACAGAACTCAACAATCCAACAGTTGATGGCAACAGGTCAAAAGCTGATGAATAGCATGTTACTTTGGATATTAATGTTTTGACCCTGGCCTTGTTTTTTGCATTACCCCACTTGGATTTTGGACTATTTGTGTTCTGCTTACTCCTTGATTAAACTGAGTTTATACAATGGATTCCTTTCAACTGTTTGTCAAAATCTGTGAAATTTTGTTCTTAAAATCAGACTGAACCATCATCTTAGGTACTCCACACATGACAAAAACAAGTAAAGTAAAATTATTGTGGAAATTATATGTCACGCACTATGCAATTTTCCAAGTATAAGTGGGGGACTTCAGATGCCTGTATTCTAGGTATACCTGTATATAACTGTAGTCTAGACATACACCCTGAGGCTGGCTCCAAGAAGGGACAGAGCAGACTATTCCTTTGAGGAAGATTTGGTCCTTTAATGTTTGAAACATGACGTTACATATCCTTTTTTAAGAACTACAACCTTTTTTGGACTCAACAAACTGATAAAAAGGCGGATTCTATGCTTTGTCTTCAACTGGAACTTAGAATGCAAAAAGAACGTTGCAAAAGCTGCTCATTGTCTCAGAAACAGTACTGACACGACAGATAATTCTGAACAAAATATACAGTAACTGTTCAATCGGAGGTGTCTTCACAATCTCCACTGCAAAATAGTAGAGCACAGAAAATCAGTCTTGGATAGCCCTACCAATAACGTTTTTAAAAATCAAACAGTGACATACATTTATTCACTCAAAATCTAACAGCACAATTTAGTGATGCTCTAAAATGACATGGCGTATAACATGGTGTATAACAACATCTGCTACTTGTCGAGAAATGTGCTTTCACCAGCTTTTATACTACACCACAAAAGACATCACAAAAAGGTATAAGGAAAGGCAATGTTCACATACAGTAACCTTTCTGAATTTAAGAGTCATTCTGAAGATAGAAATGGCCCTATCTCAGAATGTTTTCACATAATTTACTACGAAACATCAATTTATATGCTGACCTTTGATTTGCAATAAGTCAATTGTGCCATGTAGTGATTACCAAAAAATGTTTTCAAAGGAAACGGTAAGAAAGCCCAACTGCAGGCCATGCCATGTGAAGATTCAGTCATGAAGCACAAGTATTATTAACTATATTCATACTTGTGATAATGTAATAACAAATCCACATGATGCCTTTCTATTGGTTTTGGATGAAAACAATATCAGTCTTCACCAGTAAATAATCCAGAGCTGAAATCAAATTTGTTATGATGAATAGTATTTCATAAGCTGAATGAACCTCATCATTATTCCTATGTCAGTGTGTGCCAATGACATTACACTGTATATTACTTATCTGGGGAAAATGGGCTTACTGGGAGATATTATGCATATGATAAATAATATATTTGGTCAGAGTCACAATAATAAGGTAAGCTATTTGTGGTATATATTTGACATATAATTGTGTGTGTTTGGAGGTGTGATTGTGTGTGTGTATGAGAGAGAGGAACAAAGAGAAAGAGGGAGGGAGAGGAGTGTTTACAGTTTACAGGTCTGGTTTGTTTCCGTGGGTTACTGAAGCACAGAATGAAATATGGTGATTGCAGAGATGTGGGAAAATGAAAAAAATGTATGAATAACTCTGTGGATATTTTTCAAATGATTTCTTTATCTATATATGATCATCTTTTTTTAATCATGATCTTATATTTGTCTTATTTCCAATTGTTTTATTAAGTTTATATAATTAGATTCATTTCTTGATATCAACCCTTTTATTTCTTTATTCTTTTAATGTGTTATGTATCCATAGTACTCATCCTTTTGGTCAGTACCTGTTATGGCATTACAAGGCTTTAATTCTGTTGCTTTCTAAGTTTTTATTATGATCTTTTAAGATAGGAATTAAGTTATTACCTAAAGATTAATTAAATATTATTCAATTCAATTCAGCTAAATGAAATTTATTTTATAAAGTGCCAAATAAAAAAAGAGGTCCTCTCAAGGCAGAGCCAATCAAAACAAGTTGCAATGTGTTGATCATCTTAGGTTGTTTGTCACATGTCTGCAATTTGCAGAGGTTTATACATCTACTTCTCATGAACTGTCATTTTGGGAGTTTGCATCCATGGCTGCAGTTGCAGGTTGGCAGGTTTTTGCATTATTAAATCAGGGGCTGTTGATCCCTGCATCCATTACATAGTGAGCTGACCATCGTCATTTTGGCCCAGCCATGCTCAAGAGGGCTTGCTGCTGAAGACTGGCTCTCCAGATGCCAGCCGGGTATGAATAAAAAATCCTCCCTTGGTGGAAGTGGAAGTTGGCTGGATTCAATGCTGCGTGCAGAAAAGCTGGTCTGATGTCTTCTTTTTTTTGTAGATGCTGTGTACACTTTGCATGCGAATGCAAAGGCACAGTTCAGTGTCAACCGTCCTAAACCTGTGTGTATGAAACATCATTTCCCAGTCTATTCAGGATACAAATCAGTTCTGTGTTTCAAGTCAGAGACTTGACTGTAATCTTGGCAGTATGTTGTGCTTTCGTGGTTCGTTCTTCCCACCAGTGACTGAAAATAAAAGATCACTGCCAAAGGAGTTGGTGAGTCGTTTAATTCTTCAGGTGGTTGAGGACAGACAGACTTCCCTGTAAGCTCCTTTTCTTGTTCCACATCAAGTGGCCATAGTTAGTTGGTTTCATTCTGTTTTATGTCATTCCTCAGAAGAAAATCAGCTTTGGCAGTCAGTTCAACTCTCATAGCATCCAACTCAGTCTTGAGAACGTATGTTCTCTTCAAAAGTACACTCTTGAAGGGCTTGTCAGCATACAAAAGTTTTCCATTGTCATCAGGACAGACAGATATGGATAGATTCTGCCATTTCTTTCTCTAGATTGCGACAAAGATTGTTTATGGAAGATCTGGTGACTTTGCTGGCGCCGTGAGATAACATTAATTCTTCAAATAGCTTCCTGACAGTAGCCAGGGGCACTATTTTAGAAGTTTTTCTGCTCTCAATCAGTTCTGTTTTAACTTGATTTGAAAACAATAACGAATTTTGATTGTTGAGTTTTGTTGTGATTACAATAGTAGTGATGTTGGTTATATTATTTTGTTAAGTCTGCTGCAGAGCTATAATGTTAATTTCACATTACACCTCAACATCCTTAACCTTGGATGTGTATATAAACCATTAGAAATGTTACCTATATAATTTGATTCACAAAAGTCCTCTGCAACTTAATGCTTAAAGCATTATAAAGGAGATTTAGCATCCAGATTGTCATCAACTAGGGGTTACAGACAAATACTATCTACAGGGCCTTTCTGCAAGTGCAACGGTGATCAAAATCATCAGTAGTAGCACTTAATTTATTGAATTTGAAACATCTGAGAATGGCCATTGGTGAATGGCAGTTATATGGTCAAAATACATTATAAATATTGTAAAGATACCCTCAGCAAAAAATATCATACCAATTACGTATCTGGACATATTTAAGAATAATAAAATAGCAACAAGAATTTCCCCACCCTTTTGATTGTGAACTATGTAGTCAGACAGTTTCTTCCCCCAAAACCCGTATTGAGAAAGAGGTTTCCTACAGAAATTTCTTCAGAAATTAAATAAGTTAATTTATATTTTTAACCTTTTTAACATTTGGGGTACAAATCATATTTGATGAACTGTGAAAAAATGCTTTACTTTAGCGAAGAGTTCAACCAAACTATTTATATATTTACTATATTTACTATATATATTTACTATATACAAAAAAAACCTTTAATTGTCTTATTATTTACAAAACTTTGATAAAAAAGACGATACTCCTTGTATATACACTCATCGGCCACTTTATTAAGTACACCTGTCCAACTGCTCTTTAACGCAAATTTCTAATCAGCCAATCACATGACAGCAACTTAATGCATTAATACATGTAGACATGATCAAGACGATTTGCTGCAATTCAAACCAAGCATCAGAATGGGGAAGAAAGGTGATTTAAGTTACTTTGAATGTGGCATGGTTTTAGGTGCCAGATGGGCTGATCTGAATATTTCAAAAACTGCTGATCTACTGGGATTTTCACACACAACCATCTCTAGGGTTTACAGAGGATGGTCCAAAAAAGAGATAATATCCAGTGAGTGCCAGTTCTGTGGGCATAAATGGCTTTTGGATGCCAGAGGCCAGAGGAGAACGGCCAGACTGGTTTTGAGCTGATAGAAAGGCAACAGTAACTCAAATAACCACTCGTTACAACCAAGGTATGCAGAAGAGCATCTCCGAATGCACATGTCGAACTTTGAGGCAAATGGTCTACAGCAGCAGAAGATCACACCGGGTGCCACTCCTGTCAGCTAAGAACAGGAAACTGAGGCCACATGTTGCACAGGCTCACCAAAATTTGACATCATAGGATTGGAAAAACATTGCCTGGTTTAATGAGCCTAGATTTCTGCTGTGCGATTTGGATGGTAGGGTTAGAATTTAGCATCAACAACATGAAAGCATAGATGCATCCTGCCTTGTGTCAACGGTTCAGGCTGGGATATTGGGGGATATTTTCCTGGCACACTAGGGCCCATTACTACCAACTGAGCATTGTGTCAATGCCACAGCCTTCCTGAGTATTGTTGCTGACCATGGTGATCCTTTTTATGGCCACAGTGTGCCCATCTTCTGACGGCTACTTTCAGCATCATAATGCGCCATGACATAAAGCGCTAATCGTCTCAGACTGGTTTCTTAAACATGACAATGAGTTCACTATACTGAAATGGCCTCCATGGTCGGCATATCTCAATCCAATAGAGCATCTTTGGGACATGTTGGAACGGGAGATTTGCATTCTGGATGTGCCGCTGACAAATCTGCAGCAACTGCATGATACAATTATGTCAATATGGACCAAACCTCCTGAGGAATGTTTCCGGTACCTTGTTGAACGTATGCCACAGAGGATTAGGGTAGTTCTGAAGGCAAAATGGGGTTCAACCCGGTGCTAGCAAGGTGTACCTAATAAAGTGGCCAGTGAGTGTATATTTGTGTGTACTGTTTGTGACATGATTTTGATATTTCAAAACTACAAAACAAACTTCTTGAAATCATGACTTCACATTTCAGTAATGATTTATACTAATGGATTGAAGTAGTCACATTGCACTCCGTAACAAGCAGACCTCTTTAACAGCCTCAAGGAAACATCTTCAGTGTACTGGCATATGTTTGTGTGTGTGTGTTTTATGTCCTTTTCCCCCCTCATCTCAATAAAAGTTTTGGTTGTATCAGCACAAATTAGCATTGATGGTACCTAGCTAATCTCACACAGCTGCAAAATGGAGCATTAGGGAGAGGGTGCAGGGCCCCAGCCCATCTGTGGAGGGACCAACTCATGGTCCCCTGAAAGCAACATCACTTTGGCCTTGTCAGATGGTCGCCCCAGTGTGGCTTTAATGTGTGTGTACGTGTGTGTGCTTCTGTGAGTGTGGACAGAGGGAACACAAAAGGAATGTGTTGTTTGTTTGCTTGTGTTGCATTAACTTAGAGAGAACCTCTGAAAATGCAAACTTGAATACAGTGTGCTGCTTTGATGGCGGAAAAACAATTCTCTAAAGATGCAACCCCCCCGAAGACCTACACAGCTGTGATCAAATTTGCAGAAAATGTTAATGAATCATTATTTTCTGTTCCTATTGGCTCTGGTCTTGTTACATTTATCCCTCATCAGCTCCCTTATGTAAAATGTTGTTTCCCTCAGCGCCTTCCTCTTTTATTTATCTATGCTACCCACTCAAATTCTAAAAAAGAGGCAGACTAGACTTTTTCAAATGTCTTATCTGCATAATTTCTTACATGTGTCTGTCTTTGTCTCTTCCAGCAGCCTGTGCCCCATCATGCTGCACATTAGCAGCTGTTAGCTTTTTCAGACGAGGGCAGAGAGTTATAAAATTAAGGATGATCTTCCCATCTTGATTTCTATTAGTGAATGGTAGGTTTATATATTTCTTTTGTTATTGTTCTCCTAAGTATATTTCAGACCGAAGGTGTCATTACAATTCACTTTGAAAACGGCTGAAAAGCTGATTGTCTATCATGTATTATCTGCCTTTCCAAGTTTCGATCCTACCTGTCTTACATACAGTCGTGTCATTTTGTCACAATTCAGCATCAGCATATCCCAGGAAGCTGGGGTGGCTGTTCTACTTCTGTATTCTTAAGTGTGTGACCTCAGGTGATTTTGAAGCCCTACCTTGTGGCGCCAGTGGCTGGACAGTTTAGACGATAGTGGCTGATACACTGTCAACACTGACGGCTATGTCACAGACATGAAATAATTGAGTGTTCCTGTCGCACACTGATGGAGATAGTTTATGCAAAAAGCTATTTTAATTCCAATTTGGGGTTAAAAGATTTAAGAAACGTTTCATTGCTTTCTGTTGTTAATGAAAATGTGAAATACATTTCTGTAAGAAAAAATTTTGAATATGTACACAAATGAGTTACGGTAGATTAATATAAATCGTTTTAGTTTTTTTCTTTTCTAATTTCTTGCCACTGAGGAAAATAGTGGTGCAACTTTACTCAGCCTCAGTTACAAAGTAATTTTCTGCCTCATTTTTTCTCTGGTTGTGAACGTTTGATTAACACGATATCATAATTAGTTGAAGAAGCCACATTTGCAAACAATGTAATCCTTGAAAATCACACAAACATGAGACATGAAAATAATGCTGTAATTTCTGTGTAGTTTTTCCCTTATGTTTCCATTATTCCCTCAATTAATTTAGTTATATTTTGGCAGCACTTTTTTATGCTGGTTCAGTATAAATTTCAAATTAGCCTTTTGATATTAAATCCCAGGTTTGCCTTTACAGCAATTTTGTACATCTTGAAATAACTTAAGCTTTATAACATGTTTTTAATAAATCTATTGAATTAATTGATTGATTGCTCTATTTGAATATTTTTAGAACAGTGTATACTATCAGCTAATGTTTGTATAATCACTCATATCCAGTGGTTTGGCATTTAGTATGTTGTTTTTGTCCCCCCTCATTTCCCCTACAATCTACCTGGTAATCGGTGATCTTTAGTTTTGGATGGTCATAGACTGTGACTGTGCTAGAAAATAAGCAAGTTTCTAAACTTATAAACAGACGAGATAAACCAGAGTAAAATAAAAAAATCAATTAAAATGTTCAATTACAACTCTCACATTTTTACTAATCCTTTCTACATCTGCAGAAACCATTAAGGTAATGAGACCTGGGGATGGATTTTACTTCCTCTTTCTATGCCTCCTATCTCTCTTCATACTCTTTTAAAAAATCTGTCTCAAGATATTGTATTTCATCCTTACATTTCTCCCCGTCTGCATTTTTGTTTTAAGACAGCCGCATTCACAGAACTTGTGCCACCACAGCACAGCTCTGCCTCTTGGAGGACTCAGGGGACACACATTTCATTTCCACTCTTAACAAGCTGGTAGTGGTGTGTCTTAATACGTGTGTGTGCGAACACAGAAAGTATGAAGGGAGATGGTTGGTGTGGGGGTGGAGGGTTTGCTTCACCGCTGGCCTCCGCCTCCTCTTCCTCCTCGACTCTCTCAGACAGAGATAATGGGGAAGCTGATAGCAGCCTTAGAGACTGCTGTGGCTCCAAGCACAGATATGGACCGATAACACCTCCACCACCTCGCCTTCTACTGCTTCTACAGCATTTTGTGTGTGCGTGCAGGTGTGTGTACATATGTTCTTACAGGTACAGGCAATTATTTTTTTCATGTGCGTTTTTTAGATGATAAGTCCAACTCTGGTTTTCAATTATTTTAGTGTATGTGTTTATTTTTTTGGTTTGTTAGAGCTTCTGTACAAGTGTATGTTTGGTTTTTACTGTATGTGTGTTGAAGTACGTGTGTATGTTTCACACATCTGTTCCTCCAAAAGAAATGTGTGACTCTATGGGTGTCTCTGCGTCCTCCTTCATCCCACCAGACTTCCCTGCCTCCTTTTTATGGGCAAAAGAACAGCTGGCCACCCCAGTAGGATATTTTCACAATGAGACAATTGCAATATATGAGCCTGGTGCCACACTTTCACTCACACACACCCAAACACACGCAGAAGATGGATGTAGGGACACAATCTCCTGGCTATTCCTAAAAGGTTTCACATTACGCTGCTTTGTTAGGGCACCATCAAATCTGACATGACAGGTGGAAATATGTTTCTTTTCATAGCTCTTTTATATTTTAGTGCATCAGAGGATGTTTTGCTAAAACACTTCACAGCATCGCTAGCATTTACTTCTGCTTCTTTTGCCCCCATGACTTTGATTAATGGTAAAAAGCTAATCTTGTTGCTGTACTGATAGTCCCCTCATTCGACAATCACATCCTGACGGTTCAAATGAGAAAATGATTAATATGGCTTCTGATTAACATAATGACTTATCATCCAGGACAGGTAAAAAAATTATTTCATCAAGCCTGGTTATATTTATCTTTATTCACCTATGCACCTGTTCAACTAATTTCAGTTTTATTGCATCTGAGATTACAGTGTTTTACCTTTGTGGCCATGAGCTGATTACTTTTGAGAAGAGAAAAAACAACTACTGAAAATGTTTTGCTATAAAATGCATATTTTTGATTGCCCCGAGATAACTTGAGATAAGTCTAAGATAACTATATTTTGCAGCACAAGATTGAGTCTCTGGGCATGTTTGGTTTTATTGTAAGACTGATAAATATCAATCAGTGCACTTCACACAGCTACTGGGCCATGACTATACATGGAAAACAGTATTTTTTACACACTTCCATGCATATGATACATCTTAAGTATTTATATGCAGTACCTGATGGTACATCTTTGAAGCAAATGGTTTGTCTTTAAAGTCACTGTAATCTCTCAACCAGGGTTAAATGAATTGATATTACAGTCAATTAATAATGGATCAATTGATATTGAAATTGTTTGGTGAAGAGCTTGGTCGGACAAATTAGTGAAAAAAACTGAAATGGCAAGATATTAATTTTTAAAGGTAGCGATGCTATTGATATTGATTGTTGCATTATCCTTTGTAAAATCAAGTACAAAAAATATTTGAATACAAAATACAAATCAATTACTTTTTTTTTAAAGAAAGATTTCAATAAAGATTTCCATTCATAAAGAAAACATTATCATTGACGATGGTGGCCTGGCCTCTTGACGTTCTAATTCCCATTTCACAGCCTTGATGTTTATTGCTGACCGTAGCCAAAATGCTGCAGCAATCTTTTTGTTTTTGTATTGTAAAATGTATTTGTTTGATGTAATATTCTATTACTGTAGTAATTTTTGTTTTATGAATTTGAGGTTTCTTTAACTTCTGTTGTGTTTTTTCGGACAAAGGTTTCACCAATTATATAAAAAACAATGTACCGGTAAGTTAAATTCAACATTAGCTTGCTACTGTGTCCTTTTGAAGTTTCTAAGGTAACTCAGAGTAGCTGTATCATCTATGATGAGTCTCACTTATTTCAGAAAAAATGACACACACTTAAATATCTTTTAATCTTTATACCACCTAGTATGAACAAGAGAATATCAGATCCAAGGATTATAACTAATAATGCTTTTTCATGTTTTTTAAAAGATTCAATCTGGTAATGGAAAGTACATTTTTCAAAAGTGGTAGTTTAAAAAAAAAAAAAAATTTTTTATCACAGTGTATCCACATGACCAGAAAGCCCTGCGTGTGTTAAATATTGAATACTCAGTCTAAAGGATAAAAGTCTGAGCTGAATTTTATACAGGAGCATTAACTTGTGCCTCATGTGTCTCTCTTTTGCGCGTCCACAAAGAACTCTAATCCCTTCATGCAAAAAATTAGGATAATTTGCCTCTAAAAAAAACGTTTTTAATTTCTACTGCCCTATATTTTAAGTGTCAATATTATTGTCATTCTGTTTGTGCGAGAGTCCAAATACAAATGTGTGTGTGTGTGGACATATTTTTATATGTATCTTTTTTTTCTCTGACAGAGAACAATTTAATAAAGAGATACATTTTTCAATTCTTTAAGATCACCTTTACACATGTATTTTTCTGAGATATGAAGGCTCAGATTTGTTTTTTTCTGTAGAAATTAATTGAGAATCACTTTGGACATTTTATTGCATTTTTTTAGATTAAGATAAGCAACCAGGGAATGTATTGTTTAATGGGTGTCCTTTCAAAGATAGAAATGCATGCATGCTGCCTTATTCTATTGCTTGAATCTGTTCATTAATTCCTTACAAACTCACCAAGCTGTGATAGACAGTGGCAGCACCCAGAATTCCATGTTCTAGAAAGCCATATGCATTTGTGTTTTGCTAATGAGCACGTTCAGGGGACATCGCTTGTGGAGGCTGCCTCAAAAGCACACATACAGATGTAAGTACAAACATTTCTAACAACACAAGACTGACATTTTCCTCACACAACTGAAAAGAAAGTCTCCTGGGAAAGACTGCTGCCAGGCACAAAAATGGAGGGAAGGAACAGACAGAGAAAGAGCAGAGCAAAAGGTGATAGAGAGACAGAAGTGGGAGAGAGAGAGAAATTATTTTTTTTTCTTATTCCTTTCCATCCTTTTCTTTTTTGTCTTTACAAACCCCAGCTGTTTGGTCCTCGGCTTTCGTGCCTTCACTGCTAGCTCTGCTTTGATAGGTTTCAGCACACTCGGCTCTATTGACTGTGGTCTTGGCCAGCACAAGGACAAATCAATTAAGCACTGACAGATACAGTGTCTGAGTCCACCCAGCCCCCCCTCCCCCAAACCTCCTCCATCACATCCCACAACCGTACACATTCTGAATAGCAATTAAAAACTAACTGTAGCACATAATTTGACAATAACGGCCATTACGGATAGTTGTCAAGGTTCAGAAACCAGATGATGTTGTTGTTTATCTAGCAGTTTATTCATAAGCCTGGGAACCCTCCCTTCTTACATTTTGACAACCCCTCACCCATAACCTTAGACTTAACATAAACAGATGTCTGTGATATAGAAAGGTGGCCATCTGTCCAATCAGAGAATCAAGTCAATAAGGACAACTAGTTTAGGGACGAGACCCGATATGGAAGACATTAGCATGTGAATTAGTTTCTGACTCTGTGCCAAAGCCAGAAGCCTAATCACTGCCAGCTTGATGACAACATTCCCCTAATCGATGGCTTGATATCTATATGGAAACATATGGGAGGGATCAGAAATGTGGACTGTACTGTTTCATTCTGATACAAGTGCATGCTGATTTCTTAGCGTCTGACATTTATGCACGCATATTTGTAAACTGTGGCAAGTTATCATTTAATTATCTTTGCATACATGCTGTAAATGTATGATGATACAAGAGTTTATCATCATGTGAATTTTTGGTTGACTGATTTAAAAAAATTGAACCTCCACTCAAAAATGTTCTTCATTCATTAAAGTTATTGAACTTGCTGCTATATTTAGACTAAACCAGAGTATTTCTCTGTATTTCTATAAGTTGTTCATAAGTGCTTAAAACTAACAAGAAAACAATGGCACCAGAATCCTCATAATTACTATAGTGAGGATCTGTATCTTAAGTACAATCAGGCCTTGACTTATTGACAAACAGATGAGATGATGACTGACACTCTCAATTCTCAAAACAATGTCACTGGATCCTAAAACCACGACAGGGATTTTGAAAAGTCTAAAGATTTGGGATGGTCACAATAAACCACATATAAGATTTTAAGAAGATTCTCATTATCTTTCACCTGTTGGGAATTTTTAAAGATGAAGTGAGTTTTTATTCAGTTGTGGAAAAAAGGACATAAAATGACAAAGAGATGTTCATACTGTGGCCATAAAACAATTCTGAATTTGAATTTGGATTGAATCGTGTTTTTTTAATTTATCAACAAGGTCAATCTTAAGTACAGGTTTGGACTTTATGTCCATTTTAATGTTTAATCACTTCCAATAAATAATTACCAGCATACATGTTGGTAAAGATTATATGGTGTAAAATAACACATGAAATATAAAGAAAACGTAATTTGATTATCTCATGATAGGGTTACACACATACACATACTTTGTCAAAGCAGAGGATCACTGAGTGCCTTCAACAGAAAATAGTCATTTTCAAGGTACAAAATCTTCCCTCAGCATCTCTGCTTAAAGTATTACTGTCACTGAATAATGTAGACAAATACAAACCAAGGTAAACCTTCTTTTCTAATTAAAATTTGATCTATATCTAAATATATGCTGCTGGATATGCAAATTAAGAAAAACGGAAAAATTCCACTGCATTGAAATTATTTAGCCTTTTTTCAAATATTATATGAATAAAGCAGTTATTCAGAGTTACCATCTCACACTTCAATATGATGTTGTTTGGTTAGATGTAGTTTGCCCTTAGGCAGTACATAAAATACAGTTGCTACAAATACTGACCAACTGAAACAAGAGAAAGAACAGTAACGCTCTTTTTTACATAAAAAGGCTAATGGAGTTTAAGTCCGGTCAAGATTTGCTGCTGTAAAAGATATGGATGCCCCAACTTCCGTTTTTTTTTTTCTTTTTTTTTTTTCACTTGGAAAGACATGTTAGAAATAACAAGCAGGGGGTTGGCCTCTTTCCAGATTGGACTCTGACCAGTTATCCCAGTGCTATTAAGGATCATGCTATGGGCTTTTGCAGCGACCTCCTCAGGCTGCAGGTTTGGAAAAGAGGCTGCATCGATGCTTTACTCGATGGTCTTCCCCACTCACCCCTGCAGATCAGGCAATCCTGAAAGCTGGGGTTTCTTTGAAGGAAATGACAGCTACTATTCAACAAATGCGTGCGAGAGGACTCCTGCTTTGGATGGTTTACCTGCGGAGTTTTATACACACTTTCAGAGGCTGTTGGGAAAGGACTTGTGAGATGTGTTTCAGGACTGCATCCAAACGGGCATCATGTCAGCATGCTGTTCATTCCTTGCTCCCAAAAAAGGGGTGACTTGACCCTGCTAAATGGACAATCTTTTTCTGTTTTGGGATTTGTTTTATATCTGTAAACTTTATGATATGGTTGTTAGTATTATTCCTTTAGAGAAAGAAAATGCTTGATAGTTTTTTTAATTTTTCAGAGGTTTTGGATTTGGTGAAGGTTTTATTTCCTGAGTAGGTTTTTATACAATAAAGCATTTTGCGTTGTAAAAGTCGAAGGAGTGTTGAGTTGCCCTGTTAAGATTCAGATGGGTTTTCAAAAGGGGTGTCCTATTTCTGGATAATTAAATTGAATTGCTGTTGAACCTCTTTTACACAAAGTGCGCTCCACTTAACTGGGATTCTTCTTCCAGGTTTTTCACGTCAGCCATCATTAGCAGTTTCTGCCTATGCTGATCACTTACGGATCAGGATGATGTTAAGGGCTTTCAAAACTACTTGGAGCTTTATGAACAAGCGTACCCAGCTAAAGTTGCCTGGGGAAAAAGCTCTGAGTTTTTGGGTGTAATTTTAGGAGTAGACACTTTTTTAGAAAATAACTGGGAGGGTGTCATGGAGAGAGTTTGTGCCAAACTGTCCAAATGGAAATGGCCACTGCCACAGCTCTCTTACAGGGGAAGAGTGCTAGTGGTAAATAACAGCTTCCTCCCACTGGCATAAACTGACTGTGCTGACACCACCATTATCCCTCGTACAACGTCTCCGAAGGACTCTCGTGGATTTCTTTTGGTCAGGACTACATTGCGTGAGAGCTGCAGCGCTGTACCTGTTGGTGGAGGAAGGAGGACAGGGACTTATTGACTTAACCTCACAGGTCACAGCTTTCAGGCTTCAAACAGTACAGAGACTTCTTTATGGTGCTGAACGGCTGGATGTACGTGGATGGACACTGCATGTCTTCTTCTGAAGAAAGCAGGATGTCTGGTGTATACTAAACAGCTTTTTTCACATTTTTATTGAATGTTCCAGAAACCTCTTTTTGTTATCTTACATAGTTTGTTTGGTGGACCAGGTGTACAGTTCCCTTATAGTATTTTTATTCACGGTGTGAAATGCAGCGAAAAACAGAAGTCTATTGTGTCACATCTAAATTTCATTTCAGGAACAGCAAAGATTGCGATATGGCTATATAGAAAGAATAAGAAAAATGGCCTCCATAATGATGTTTTGGTTGGCAATTGATCATGTTTTGTGTTAAGTTGATGAAGCATCCTTAGTTTTTTTTCCTTTTTTATATATTTTAGTGGATTTTGTCTTTATTTGAAATGTAATAAATTGTATTTTAAAAGTAATAAAAGTAAAAAATTATATCTATCTATCTATCTATCTATCTATCTATCTATCTATCTATCTAT
>CAJRST010038888.1:18613093-18634821 GCA_907169785.1 Menidia menidia
ATCTATCTATCTATCTATCTATCTATCTATCTATCTATCTATCTATCCATTTCCGTTTCCGTTGTGTGATCGTAGGTAGTAGACGTGGACTGAGAGTGGCGCTAGTTTCAAATGGTGATCTTTCCCTTGTGTATTTCGGTTTCAAACAACTTTCCAACTGTTCTGAATGCACTAAAGCAGGTAAGTCAGGTAAGAGTAATTTGGTTTTTTCGTGTGAGTGTTAGGTAAGTAAGTGTTTGGTTAGACAGGTGTGTGTGAGGAGGCATGGCGTCCGCCGAGGCGCCTGCTGCTTCTATCAGGCAGGGAGTCAGAATCGTTCCTCCAGACCCCACTATAACTGTGGAGGAAGTTTTGTTAGCCGTGGGAGAGCAGGTAGGATATGGTAAGTTGTCTTATGCTTCGCGCATGAATAAGGCGGTTGTTGTTTTTTTGAAGGACGAGTCCACCGTCCATCAGCTGGTTGAGTCCGGAGTGATTGTGAGGGAGATGCTAGTGCAGGTTAGCCCGTTAGCAGTGCCTTCTACCCGAATCACAGTATCCGGAGTTCCGCCGTTCATCCCGAACGCGCTGCTGGAGAACGAGCTCCGCAGGTTCGGCAAAATGGCGAGCGGTTTCCGGACTGTTAGTTTGGGTTGTAAGGACCAGAAACTGAAGCATGTGCAGTCTCTGTGGCGGCAGGTGTTTATGTTCTTGGAATCCCCCACGCAGACACTGGAGGTGTCATTTCGCGTGAAACACGGTGATGGGCTATACATGGTTTACGCCAGCTCGGGACACATGAAGTGCTTTGACTGTGGAGATATCGGGCATAAACGAGCAGCGTGTCCAGACAAACAGCAGCAAAACGGGCAAACGGTGGATAACGGAGGTGGCTCTGCTGCTTCCGGGTCCGCGAGCGGCGCTGCACCCGCGCGCGCACCGGCCGCCCGGAGGCGAGCCAGATGCCCGTAGCCCGGGACCTGGTGTTCGCGTGCCCGGTGGTCGCGAACACGGTGGTCGCCAGCCCCGTGTCTGAAGCTGGGAGCTCTGTGGCTGTTGTGGAGGCTGAAGTGGAGGAGGAATGTAATGTTGAAACGGAGATAAATGAATTGATTGAGGTGGAGAAGCATCAGGAAGCTGCAGAAAGTGTGACTGAAGCACAGGCAGGTAGCAATGAGGAGAAAGCGAGTACCAGTGCGACAGGACAGGGAGAAGTCTGTAGTCAGACTTCATGTGCTGATGAGATGGATTATGAGACTGAGTCAGACAGAGCATCCATCAGTGAAGTGGCGAGCAAAAGGATTGACCTCTATTCTTTAGAGGAAATTAATGAGTTTCTGGATGAAACATTTAACAAATCTGTGAAAGTCAGTGAATACTTTGAGGACACAGATACATTTATTAAATCTGTAACTATACTAAAGAGGCTGGTTAGCAATGACCTCCTAGATGAAAAAAAGCGTTACCGTCTAAATAAACATCTGGCAATCCTTAGGAAGGCTCAGAGAGGAAAGACTGTCAAAAGGTCCAAGAGAAGGATTCAATATGAATAGTCACATGGTGAAATATTCTTCCTACTGTTTAATGCTGGGTTCAATCTGTACCCTTTTTCTCCTTTTCCATATCTCCATGGAGAGTCTAAAAATAGGATCTTTGAACATAAATGGAGGGAGAGACAGACATAAGAGGGCTTTAGTATCTGAGCTGGCTACTAGAAAAAAGATAGATGTGTTATTCCTACAGGAAACACATAGCACTCCAGCAGATAACACAGACTGGGCCTTAGGGTGGGGGGGGTCGTGGTTCCCGAGCCACGGCTCAAATCTGAGTGCAGGTTTAGCCATTCTGTTTGCAAAACACATTGTTCTATCACAGGTAACAGTTTCTGAGATAGAAGCGGGGCGTATACAGGTAGTGCAGGCTACAATAAGAGAAACACCTTTTGTGTTTGTTAATGTATATGCTCACACCTCTGCTGGTAGCCGGATCAGCCTCCTAAAAAAACTTAACGAAACAATAAAACAGTTTAGTAGCAGCTCAGTTGTTGTGGTGGGAGGAGACTGGAACTGCACGACTAATCATGCAGTGGACAGGAATGGGAGAGAGCCCAACCCATTATCAGCCTCCTTTTTAACAGAAATAATTAAAGAAAACAGTCTGGTAGATGTGTGGCGGGCACTCCATCCAGATACCAGACAGTATACCTGGGTGAAAGTTACAGACGGCCGGGTTAGTGCAGCCAGACTAGACAGGATTTATGTCAGTAGCACATGTAGCAATAGGCTAACTGCAGCCAATATATCCTCAGTTGGTTTTTCAGACCATCACTTAATAACTGTAAATTTTTCTTTGATGGTGCCTCCTCACAGATCTCCTTATTGGCATTTTAATGTAAGACTAATCCATGATAAGAATTTCTGTCAGTCTTTCACTGATTTCTGGGGTCAGTGGAAAAGCAGAAAGTCACAATTTGAAAGCATAGGTCAATGGTGGGAGGTGGGAAAAACACACATTAGAATATTTTGTCAGCAACACACATCACACACAGGGGCAATAGAAAGGGATCAGGTTGAGTTATTGGAAAGGGAACTTCATGTATTGGAAGAGGGCATAGCTAATGGGGTGGACACAAATAATGACAAGACTTGGGAGAAGAAGAGGGCATCATTGAGCAGGTTTTTACATGAAAAAGCTAAAGGAGCTTTAATAAAATCAAGAAGCTGGAAAGAAAGGTCAGGCAACATAACCAAATTATGCACCTTAAGAGCTCCGATGGGTCGGTGACCAGGGACCCATCTGAAATGAGGAGGCTGGCCATAGATTTCTACAGCAACCTGTTTAGAGCGGAGGAGTGTGATCCAGAGCGTGTGGAGGAGATTCTGGAGGGGCTTCCTCGTTTAGCGGAGGCGTCGGCAGCCTCCTTGGAGTCCAGGGTGCAGTTTGAGGAGCTGTCTGCAGCGGTGGGCCAGCTCAGCTGTGGTCGGGCGCCGGGTGTCGATGGGCTACCAGCGGAATTTTACAAGACATTCTGGAGCGTTATTGGAAGAGACCTGATGGACATTTTTGAAGGATGTTTGGACTCTGGAATATTACCAACGAGCTGTAAGAGGGCGGTACTGACGTTACTGCCAAAAAAAGGAGACTTGGGACTTCTACAGAACTGGCGGCCAGTCTCACTACTCTGCACAGACTATAAAATACTGGCCAAAGTACTGGCAAATATACTTAAAAAATATATGGACTCAATTGTAGACAGCAGCCAGACGTACTGTGTCCCTGACAGGACAATAATGGACAATTTGTTTTTACTTAGAGATGTCATAGACCTGTCAAAATACCAGGAATTAGATATAGGTTTGCTATCTCTGGATCAGGAAAAGGCTTTTGATCGAGTAGATCATCAATATTTGTTTAAAACACTGAAAGCATTTGGGTTTGGTAATTTTTTTATTTCATGTATTGAGTTGTTGTATTCAAGGGTCACTGTGTTGTTGAAGGTAGGAGGGGGACTTAGCAGACCGGTTTCTGTACAGAGAGGAATCACGCAGGGATGTCCTCTTTCTGGGATGCTCTACACTTTGGCTATTGAGCCTCTACTACATCAGCTTAGGAAAAATATAGCAGGTTTAAACTTAAAAGACAAAACAAATTCTTCATTTAAGTTGTCAGCATATGCTGATGACGTAACAGTTTTTATAGGATGTCAAGAGGATGTTAGGACTCTGGAACTAAAACTTAAACTATATGAGCAAGCTTCTTCAGCAAAAGTTAACTGGTCGAAATGTGAGGGTCTTTTAATGGGAGAGTGGGGAAATAAAGAGAGGCCGACCCTACCGGCAGGGCTTCAGTGGAGCACAGAGGGAATGAAGGTGCTAGGAGTGTATCTGGGGAATGAGGACTTTAAATTAAAAAACTGGGAGGGCATAGGTGAAAAAATATGTGCCCGATTGTCTAGATGGAAATGGGTCCAGCCCCAGTTGTCATACAGGGGGAGGACTTTGGTTGCCAACAGTCTAGCTGCCTCCATGCTCTGGCATCGAGCCACCGTTCTTGTTCCTCCGGACAAAATACTTCAGCAGATACAGAAGAGACTGGTGGACTTTTTATGGGATGGTTACCACTGGATTCGATCGGCTGTGCTCTTTTTACCTGTGGCGGAAGGGGGTCAGGGGCTGATTGACCTCAGGAGCCGCATAACAGCGCTTAGGCTCCAGACAGCACAGAAATATCTGTACAGAACGCAGCAGCCCTGGACTCAAACGGCATCCCTGCTGCTGCAAAGAATTGGAAACATGCAGTACGACAGGCATCTTTTCCTATTGGACCTGGAGGGAATGGATATTAAACAAACTTCCAGATTTTATCAGTCAGTATTGAATGACTGGAGAACGGTTTTAAAAAGTAAAAGGGACTGCTCAAAGGTGTATGGGACAATAGGTGATGAGCCTTTGTTCTATAACCCAGCCATAAAGACCAAAATTCTGGCCTCTGAGAGTGTCCGAAGGGTTCTCACAGTGGCGGGGCTGACGAAGCTGGCAGGACTGAGGGAGGAAGGGCAGTGGAAAAGTGCTGCAAAGATTTGTGAGGACACTGGGACCCAGTCGTTACGCCTCATGGACAAACTGCTACAGGAGGTGATAAGTGGACTTCCTGGGTCCTTCAGGAGGGCACTGGAGGCTGAGGAGCATCTGGAGGGCTTTCCAGAGCTGTCCATCAGTGCTGCAGTGGAGGAGCAGGAGGAAGGAGAAGGGCTGCTGCTGTCTTTTAAAACCCCAGAGCTGTGGAATTTATCTGAAGCACCAAAGAAGACCCTGTATGCTGTGTCGGTGAAAGTCCTGAACAGAGCTATGCTGGCCGGGGTCAAAGAGTCGAGGTGGTCGGGTGTGTTGGCACCGGGTTCGTCTCCCAGGGGCAGCTGGAGGTCCCTGTACAAGGCCCCGCTGGAGAAACGCAGTGCGGATCTCCAGTGGAGGATTGTGCACGGGGCCGTGGCCACGAACAGGCATGTGGCACGTATTGATCACAGCGTAGGGAGTCAGTGTGCGTTCTGTCAGGGGGAGGAAACCTTAGAACACTTATGGTTAGGTTGTCCCAGAATAGGCCCCCTTTTTTCATTTTTAAAGCGGTGGGTGTGAGCATTAGCACTTTGTTTTACAGATGAGTTGTTTATTTTTGGGCCCAGATACTCAGCAGCACAACGGGGAAAAATCTGTTTGGTTAATTTTTTGTTTGGTCAGGCTAAAATGAGCATATGGCTGAGCAGGAGAAATTAAATGAAGGGGGCAGGTTCTGCAGATGCTGTGCTGATGTTTAGAGGTTTGGTGGCGGCTCGTCTCAAGACTGAATTTCTTATTATAAAATGGTGTCAGACGTGAATGAGTTTATTTCTATTTGGGGAGTTGGGGATGTATTGTGTCGAGTTGATGATGATGTGCTTATTCTGAGTTTTTGAGGGGGGGGGTTCTTATTTGGTTATTTGTTTGTTTGTTAATTTATTTATTAATTTATTTCTCTTCTTTCTGTTTCTTTTTTCTTTTGGGTTTCGGGGTTTTAGGGAGGTTGTGTATGTATGTACCGTATATATCTAATTTATTTATAAGTATTTATTGTAAATGAAACAATGGACCAATAAAGACAATCCATGGTATCTATCATCTATCTTACCCTTTTGTTGGCAAGGCTACAAGAGTGATACCTTGATACTTTCTTTTATTGATTTTATTTAGTGTGGGATGGACCAACATGCTTTTGGTGATATCCTCCTGTAGTAAAAGATCTTCATTTTGAGAACGTTTAAAGTAAATATTACTTAAGAATTTCTTACATAAGAATATAGTAAAATTACAAAAACAATTTTATTGAATCATGCACAGCAGGATTTGTTTTGAAAAAAAACATACCAAAATATGTTCCTTTTCTACTTTAAGAGACACCTTATCCTTTTAGTTAATTCAGCATGTCATTCTCATTTTCAAGGTGAAAATGTATAAACTAAGCCTCGTTAATCAAGCTCATTAGGTGAACAGAAACCTGTTTGATTGGAGGCAGTTGGAGCTCTTCCGCTCTGATGCAGCGGCGGTATTTAATCTCCCATATTGACTGTCTGATGGCAGCACCTCAGGGTCATGTTCTGTGTCATGGTTGTTGTCCCAGTGCCACCCTTGCATGCACACACACTTGCACATATACACACACACACACTCTTACATACAGATCCTTTAAGGGGCTTGGCAGACCCCTGGTTACCCCTCTCTAAACACTGTGTTCTCCAGGGGGCACACAGCCATTCTTGCGGCTCTTTGTCTGAGATCTCATTTCTGTAATTCATTGACTGTCTCCTGGGAGCCAGAGTTGCCACCAATGATGCCAAGTCCACCCTCCTCCCCCTATCCTTCTCACACTCTATTACCCAACTCTTCTTTTCTCACTGCATCTATCCCTCTTCATCGCTTTCACCCCTGCCGCTGTTGGCTGTAGCCTCAGTAGAAGCTCTGACTGAAGCTAAACTGGTGGGTGTGTACACACATGAACTGCTGTGATTGTGTTTGATGGCCGCTCCAGGCTCATATGACAGAAACAAGCTGTATATATATATATGCATATCCTTCTTCTTTGAGATTCTCACAGTGTTAAGTGTCAACGGAGACTACTAAATTAAAATGAATGACCAACAAATTTATTTTTCTTTTTATTTACTGTAAAATAACTGCGTGAAGATAGCTACTTATTTTAGCTACATTTACCTCACACGCAATGTAAAGTTGTGTATTTATTTTCCCAGTGAAAACTGTGAACCTGGATATTTTCAATGTTCTTTCTTGCGGTGATATAAAGCCTCCTGTCTCTGTTTAGTCTAAGAAATACAGGTGAATTGCTAAATCCCACATTTTGTTTATGAGTAAATGACTGTTGGTGGAAGAAATTTTAAGCTAATAGCAGCTTTAAATAGCTGCAATTAGTGAGGAGCATGAGATATTTAATCACTCTAGACCAATTAGTCTGTAATCAAGTAGTGTCCAAGAGCGAGCACGTTTTTGTCCTCCACTGTTCCTCTGCAAGCACCCGCTATATATTTCACTGTGAGCCAGGAAGAGCAGTGATTAACACGCAGGGATATAGGCCCCCATGGAACACTGTAGTGTGGAGGTAAATCAGGGAAAGAAGCAGGCGAGACGCCACAGCTAAACCCGTTATTGCAGTTTAACATATGCAGAAGGTTAATTCAATGCAGAGTTGATAGTAGGCATCCTTGTTTTATGTGTTTGTGTCATGGTGCATGGTACAGATTTGTCAGATTAGGGGCTGGGTGTTGCCTCACCACAAAAAATCTTTTTTGTTTTTTATCTTGGTTACAATCAGTAGAAGTAAACTCTCCTTGAAGAGGGAGATACAATACTGAGAAATGTATTGCAAATTTTTTGCAAGGAGCTTGCTGGTAAAATCAAATGAAACATGTACACAAAATGAAAGTGCAAATGCCTGTGCAAACAAGTTCCCTCACTTACAGCCTGGTCAGGCACTTTTTTTGTTAATAATCATACTGTGTTCATAATGACATTTCCGAATGATTGCTCATGGGGCCAGCATGTCTACTCAAGAGTGGAAAACACGCTGACCAATATGATCTGGGCATCCTTGTCAAACAGGAAGTAATGCTTTTCCACGTTTGGACCAGAAAACACAGACACAAAGTGAGGAAAGGTTGCAGGTATGAAAACTCTTCATCCCTTGTCCAGTCCCCTGTTGGAAAGTAACACAAGATTGAGTATCTGAAGTCTTCATGTGACAATGTCATGCTGCTGCACAGCTCTCTTATTCCCTATATAGTGGTCGCTTGGAAATCAAATCCTGGAGGGATGCAGGGAATGATAGTAAGTATAAAAAAAGAGGGAACAGTGATTCAATGTATGTCTAAAATGGAGCATAGAAAAAACAGATGAATAATATATTTGCGGACAGCAGTTGTATGGTTTGCTAAAATAAAAAATTAGACATGGTGATTATGTTGTTGTAACAGAAGACAGCGGCCATATCTCTTCTTTTTGAAGGCTTGGAAGGCAGGGTTAGCTGCCGCTGGGGTGATTATGTAAACTAGATTCAGCTGTACTGTATCTCTGAATTTATCTATAAAATGAACCATTACTTGTAAAGAAAAAAAATATATATAGGGGATTTTCTCTTCAACTGTGCAGTCATGCCATGGTTCAACCTGTCAGATCTCTGTAAGAACCAGAGTATCTATAATCATATCAGGAAGGTCTAACTGTCAAGCTGGCCACCTGTGCTTCAACACAGTTTTCCTCATAAAAAAAAAAAGTATCACTCATACAGACAGACACACACTCATTTCATATCACAAGGACAGTGCTTGTGCAGGGCGTGAAGGCTGAAGGCCAGGTTTTCTTACCATGGACTATAAACACACACACACAGGTGGCCTGCATGGTCGCCGCTAAGGGGGGCCATAGTATAAAGGGGTGTCTGAAAGGTGTCGTGCCCACAGCGTGTCTGAGTAACTCAACATGTGTCAAACGGCTGATTTTGTTTTTATCCTGCATTTAACATGTTGGCGTAGGGGAAACCCAAGACAAGGTCCAATGGTGCAGCCTCTACAAGGAAAAAGTGGTGGCTTTGTGGGATAAAAGGAAGACATGGGAGTTCCATTGTAGCTAACTAAAGCACGAAAGACAATTTTAAAAGAAAAGAAAATAATGCAATATACTCCATTCTTTTTTGTCCACCTCTCCAAATCCTAGAAAAGCATTAAACTAGTCAGCTTAATAATTGGAATGTTTTTTTTTACATCTTAAAACATTTTCAACATAACGCTTTTCTCATTAAGTGCAGCTGAATGTAGTTGAGACATTGACATTTCTTTTAATTAACTTAAGCTGGATATTCAATTCCACAGTTTGCAACAACAATGGGAACCTTAAGAAATGTTTCTTTCCTTTTTCTATTTTATTATATTATATTATTTATTTATTGGTCGTGTTAATATTACTTTAACTCATCTTTATTGGAAATTTTTCCCTCATTAATGTGGGCAAAGAAGATGTTAATTTGGAAAGTAAAATGTCCACTACTTTGTGCTTAAAATGAATATTGTGATTATAGGCCTGTAATTTTTCTCAGTATTTAAATGTTATTTTGTTACACTAAGAGCTCGAGCTGTTCATTAGATGACTGCAGCATTTGTTCTTTTAACTGAGTACATACTAGCCATTGCCATTGTTTCTTTCATTCTGTATGAATTTTCCAAGTCCTATATTTCTTTAAATAATTCTATGAATAATATGTCAACTTCCTATGTAAGAGGACAAACCAATACAATATAGTAAAAAAATCAGAATTTTCACATGGAGAAATAACTTGAGAATATTTTTCTTTGTCCTGGCTCTCATAATGTGTGTGATGGAATTAAGGAAAAGCTAAGACAACAAAAAACTTGATCACTGGATGCTGTAAAGCAGGTTTGCGGACTTAACATTAGAAAACCAATGAAATGTGACAATAACTTTATATTCCCTTTGTTTTCCTTGAATCAAAAAGGAAGTATTTCATGGTGTGAAAATGCACCTCTCGCTTTCATTTCATCACTTACTTGAAAGCTTTGCATTAAAAGCAATAAACAAAGATGTCCTGTCAGACAAAACTTAAGACGACACAATTCTTCCTGGAAACTTTAATTGTTTTGACAACTCCTCAAAAGCCAGTGACGGTCAAGTCCAATGGTGCAGCTGACAGTAATGTACAAGTTCCCTCTCATACTGGCAGGAGGGTGGTGAGGTAAATTCGGTGTTGAATGTCATGAAAAATAAAGGATTTTTTGTTATCCTTTACAATAAGAATGCCTACCACAACACAGATATTAATATCAACCTAGAGATATTGCCTCTCTAATATGGGGTTTGTCAATGTAAGCATATTTTCTCAATTCCTAATTCAATTTTTATGATTTTCAGGTGTCAACCATTCTTAAAAATAAGTAAATTCTGTGGTGTATGTGGTGCAAAGATTTTCGGGGTTCTCACAAACACAGAATTGGAAACGCTTCTACATCACATTTTTTGGGGGCATAGTGTAACAGAAGCAACTTTTTTCATTTATATAAAAAAACACATGAGCCAATCTTTCCGAATGGGTTAAAGTTAATAATTACAACAATTTTAAAAGAGGGCTGTGGAGGGTAAATAATCATAGAGCTTGTGTTGAATTTCACCACTTATCTAAACAAAGAGGGCTGCTTTTGTTTATACCTCTGCAATGAGCCTGACATGCTACCTTTGAAACTATTTCAAAAACATTGCAAAGAATTAACTGATATGTGAAGACAATATTGGCATAGCATAACTATGTTCATTCACTAAAGTGGAAACACATTATATACATAACGACAAAAAAGTTTTAATAAAAAATATTTCATAATTACAATAATCTAATTTATGCATATGTCTTCCTTTCACATACCTTTATAGAACATTTGTTTATCTATATTAACATTCTTAATTTTCTCGAATCAGAATTGTTCATGTTTACAATATCAAACATTTTAAAATACCAAGGACGCCATCCCTGTCCAACACAAATCATCTATTTTAAACAATAGATGTCCAAAACATATACAATGATTTTCGCAGTTTAGTAAAGCTTTAAACTGGAGTCACTTTTAGTTACTCTTTCAAGCACAAACAGTTTCCATAGTTGCTGACAGATGGGCCTCCAACAAAATAAATTCTTCGTGTGGTGATTAAGTTTAATTTTTCACCCTTAAGAAAATATAAGACAAGAAGTCAGTCAGTAAATTCAGAGCAAATAAAATGGGAGAAAAGACACAGGGATATCTAAACACTAAGTCCTTGTTCACTGGAGCCCCCAAAATAAAAAAAGTCTATATGGATAGTGATTTAATTTGGGTTTTATTCCTCCCAGCAGTTTTGTAATCCTGTTCTGATTGTGCCTCCAGTTGGGTGTGAGTCCCTGGTGAAGCTTTGCTGGCTTTGGAGCAGCTCTGTGCAGCCTGCACACCTGTGGAGGGAATGAATAGAGGTGGGGGTGAGCTGCAGAGCTCCAGACTGACTGGCGCCACTAACAAACCAGAGGCCATGCTTGATCAACAACCCAAAACAAACCAGGTCAAACAACAACCACAGAGTTCCTCAGGCAGTTGGGAAAGGCCACCAGGACATGGAGACAGACTGGGAGAGCATCTCTGTCACACACAACAGGCACATACTTTTAGTCTTATTAAGGTGTGTTTGGACTCAGTGCTATAAAACTGGCTCTAAAGCTGTCCCTGCAGCCTGAATAGAGTGTGTCACACAGAAGAAAAGAAAAAAGGAGAAACAAGTTTGTGTGTGTAAGAATGAAAGAGAGGGCAAGCTGAGGTTTTAACCCTCTCCTCCTATCAAATTGCTGCACGAATGACAGTTATTGCGCAAAGCACAGCTGCCTCTGAGGTTGGTTCCAAATTCATGTTCCTGAATTACTATTTTACCTGGCATTTACTTGCCTTAGTGGAGCATTCTATGGTTTGTCAATTTACACCACACAGAAACTACGGTAAGCTTTGTAATGGGGATTCTTCTGTGACTTTAAATCATCATGTAAAGCGAATTTCGACTTGCTACATTTTACATTGAAACAAAAAAATTAAAATATACAAAAGCAGAAAAAATAAAACTGTTAAATGTATTTAAGACCTTGAATGTAATTAGGATTTCAGTAAACTTACCAATGCAGTGCTCGTCTCAACGGCATAAAATTGAGTCCTCTGGTTTTTTGACTATTGATGTCTTCTGAAAAAATGAAGGCAGAAGCATGTCAAATAATGTATTTTTATAAGATATATAAATTATGAAAATGGAAAAATTAGGCCTAATCCCGCAAAATATATTATGTTATGAAGAGTAGAGTTTTAAATATCTCTATCGATATATCCTATAATAAATTATCTTATATCTATTATTATAACACACTGCCCTTATTGTGCGCAGTGGAGTGGACTGCAGGCTGAGGTACTTCAACATTCCCGGGATAAAGTGGGCCTCTGACACACTGTCATTCTTATGCAAATCAGAAAGCCCGCAATCAAGTGTCCAATCTATCCCACGGCAAATGCGTTTTTTTACGCATGGTTTTTCAAGGCTGTGATAAGAAGTGTGTAGCTTTTTGATTTTTTTTTCTGTCTATGTTCTGTTGCATTGAAAGGACAATGACACAACGGGCATGACGCGCTTTGTCTAAGTGCAGTATGGCACAGGGACGGAGGTATACCGGGGTACCCCAGTAACTCCCGCTGGAAACCGGGAGTGTATGCGGCTTCCTCAACGAATCTTAAAGCTTACCTGGTGGTCGGTGTTGAGCACCGTCAGTGGCGTCCTACTGGGATTGGAAACGGGGGAAGGGCAGGTCCCGGTCCGTTGTGACTGTTGTTTATTAAGAGAAGGGTGCGTCTCCAGAGCCAGCTGCAAGTCCAGGATGTAGTCTATGACATGCTGAAGGATCTCCACTTTACTGACTTTCTTATCCTGCGGAATAGTGGGAACCAGGCGTTTCAACCGGCTGTAGCAGTCGTTCATGTCGTACTGCAAGCAGAACAGGTCCTCTTCTTCCATCCTGTGCCGGGCGATGTTGAAGCTCTGTTTCGACAGATAGTGCAGTGATAGCTGGCTGCTGTTGGAGGAGGAGTCCTGGGGGCGGACTGGAGTAACAGCCTTCATCTTAGATAGGCTAACCAACAGCTCACACAAAGATAACAGGAATAATAGGAAAAAAATAAATAAACAAGAAAATTGATGAGAGTATGAGTTATTAGGCTGTACCAGGACTCTGAAAGCTATGGTCAACGCGAATTAGCTCGGCCAGACGGAATTCTAGTCTGTCAACACATCCCGTGGAAGCCTCACTGTTCCTCCGACTTCAGCAACCCTCAGTGTGATAGCGTTGAGTAGATTTTGTACATTTATAGAGAAGAGGGGAGGCGCCAAACCAACCAGATGACAGATCATGGAGAGAAGCTGGTCAATCACGGGCAGCCCGCTGACCACCGACCCGCAACGGAGTGGAGAAAAAGGCGTGTCTCAATATGTGTGCGCTGCGGTGGGATTCCTATCGGCTGGAGAGGTGTGTGTTTGTGCGAGAAAAAAAGCATGAGGGTGAGAGGAGCTATGTAAAGCATTCAGATGCGTATTAAACCACTGTTGTAAAGCCAAAAGTCTGAAGTAGAAGTATGTAATCTCTCTTCCAGGATAGTTTACAATATTCTTTTTTAACGTTTCTGAAAACGGTCGATACAGACAAATGTTAGCCTATTTGCGTTTTAAGGCTAATAAGATCCTAATTTCAAGTGAACGACCATAGGTAAACTAATAAATGTGTAGGTTACAGTGTCCGGGTAATGACATTTACCTTTTTTATTATTCGTGCATCCCCACGCAAAATCTGCTATGCTCTCTTTGGATATGGAAATCAACATATCATGCCACAATTCAGGTCGATTGATTTTTAAAATCATGTCACGTAAAATTATTCTAGAATGTTGACGCTCACGCTTCTTTTAGTTTCCAGCTGGTCTGTTTGGCTACATTTGGTCTAATTTAGTGGGATTCCAAGTAAATCATACTTTTGTTGCGTGTTGTGCAATTTTTTAAAATCAAACTTATGTTTAAAAATGTAAGGTATCTTCTCAGAGAACGAATTAATTATAAATCAATATTGTTGATATGACTTCATGAACAATATCATTTATGAATATTCTCAATATTCAGACATGAATAAGAAGTTTTAGAGTATAGTTTTATGATTGCATACAAGAGAAGCAGGATAGCCCTAGCTACTTTTTTCCACCAACTGTGTGTTATTGTGCTGGCAACATTCCTTTGCTCCCCAGGCCAAGTTGCAGCTTCACTCTTACCCTCAGACACTACTAAACGGCCCCATGGTGCAGACAGCCTGGTGCCACACAACATAGCATTCACTCAACTAATCTTCATTTTTTGTTTGTTTGTTTGTTTGATTCTTATAAGCATATTGCCATGGCAAATCTGACTCTAGTTTGTTTTTCCTGAAGAACAAAATGGGTGAATGAGGTCACAGACTAGCACACTACACCCACTTTAAAACATCTTTGTTGAGGTTGAATGTCACAAACTTTCTGTAAACATTATTTGTTTGAGCACTATCAGGCAATAGGTTTAAATGAGTATTTTTCTCTTCCCTCTATAATCGTCTCTCTGTTTTCTGTTGCCAAGAGAAGGGACTGTTATGCCCTGGAATGTGTGCCACAGTGGTTCAGAGACTATTTCAAAGAATACATTTATATAAATCTTTGATGATACACTGATACCCTGCTTTTATTTGACAAGTTATGTCCATAAATAAAGTTTGACAGAGTTTTAATTTAATATTTTACATAGATTTTTTTGCAATGGGATGGAGGTGTTGATTAGCCTTTTTAGAAATCCTAGAAGCAGTTCACTAGGACATTAGTCTTGGTCATAGAGAAATACAGACTTCTCTTGCTGTCTCTGTACTTAAAATCTCCTTTTAATAAGGATTGTTAAAGCCCTGCTGACAAATTGTTAGACAGTAATACAGAACAGGACATTAAGCTGGAGCTTTATTGTAACCAAATAATGTTAGATCAGCTTTTAAGGCGTTTTTAGACCTGTCATTAAGCATACACACACATATGCAGGTTGTGAACAAGCTCGTACAGCCACATATTTCACAAGTGTATGCAGATTAGTTCTGCTGTGCCACCTCGGTGAGCAGTTCAATGTCTTTCTCCTGATGTGTTCAAGTATTCTAGGTTGATAAGGGTTACAAACAACTTTGTTAGAGGCATATCCTCTGCTTGTTGCATTTATATGTAAACAGTTAACAGTTAACATTCTGTCCTTGTCCTAACCATTTATCTCCTTAGTGGTGTGTAGCTTGGCCATAGTTTAGCATAAGCTCACAGTTAATTTACAGTTGCTCAACAAAGATAAAAACATAAAATCAACTGCTACTTGCTCCTATTTTGCAGTGTTTACTGAACTTTGCTTCCTATACATTTGATTCTTTAATTGTGGCTATTTTGGCTCTACTTCCTCATAGCTGTAGAATGGTGCTTAGTGGGGACTGATGCTTTTTAGTTAGAGACTCAATAGCTTTCTAAATAGAAGACAACCTCATAGGTAGCCTTACTTTGTTATAACTTCACAGTGGGGGGACAATAAAGTAAAGCCATACCAGTCAAAATACCACTCTATACTTCCAAAGAAATATTTTTGTGGAGGGAGCTGTGTGTCTGTAATTTCTTATACAAGTTGTTTTTAACTAATTTTTCTTGTGGTGGGCCAAAAGTGCAGCAAACATGCACAAACTGGAAATTTCATGATGGCTACATCTATGCTAGAGGTTTTCCTGGGATGTGGTTGAAGTTTTAATGGCTGAAGAAATACACCCACCGGTAGATGCACACAGTTGCAACTATCAAGAGAAAGAGTGGTCATTAACCAGTGAGAATCAATTCCCAATAAACTGTTGGTTAAGAGGAACTACTGCTTTTTTTTTTTAGAAACACAGTGAAATCACATTGCTAAATAGAGGTAAAAAGAAACATTGAAGAACATTAAACTTGAATCACTGCACAGATTGAGAGATGCTGTGTGTGTGAATGGGTGAATTTGACATGTAAAAGTATTTCCGATGTTGACTACACTAAAAAAGCACAATATGACTTGAACCCCTTTCATTTACCACACCAGAATTACAGTTTATGTACAGAAATGAGGAGGAGGTTGAAAAAGTAACCTTGTGTTATCATCACAGTTCCCAAAAACATCTATCCATTCATTTTCTTTGATGGTGTCCCACTGCTCTGGAGTCATTCTGAAAGGATGAACAGTGAAAATCATGATACTCCCTGGACATATTCCCAGTGCATCACATTGAATAAATAAATCTGGATACTGACAAATGTTATTAATTCAGAATTGCCAATAATGTGTCTCAAGGCCAATGAGTAAAACTGCACTTTTATACTGTTGCAGTCATATCAACAAGGAGGGGAAAAGTGTCCATGTTGTGGTCATCATATTGTTTAGTTATTGAAGTTGGGTACAAAATGTCAGTATGCAGATAAACAAATCATCTCTTTATTTTTCAATGTGGGCTATGTCCTCTCAAAAAATATTGTCATTGCACAGTTGGGGACAGATATTTAACAAAATATGCATATCGCATCATTACAGTCTGTCTTGGCTTCCTAAAGTTTTCTATGCGTCATGACCGGTGGATATCATGGCCATACATTTCCAAATAACACTGTGTTTATTTAGAATCTTTAACTGTACAAATAAAGTCAGTTTTGGCCGTGCACGCTGGTTGTGTGGCTGTAGGAAAGAACTGTTTCTCCATCCTCCATCACCAACTGACATGATTTAACCAACAGATTAAAGAGAACAAAAAACTATAGTCCACAAATTACACAGAACAGGTGGATGGGTTTTCTGGTTTGGGATGGGTGGTGAAGCACTGTTTCTTTGTGTAAAGTACTATTTGTCATGAGTAATTTCTGAATGTAGATCTGTCCGCAGTGACTGTGTCAACTGAGGCTTTTTCTTGCTCTCTCCAGGTGACACAGTTTGCACAACATGCCTTATTCCCTGATGGCCTCAAAGCTAAACACAACAACCCTCTGTGTCATTTACACAGGTGCTTCCACTGTTTACACTGCACAACCTGAGTAACCATCCACACACACATTCATACACACCTTGGAAATACACACAAATGCCACAAGGGAACCATGAATGATTTACATTAAATAAAAAGTTAACAAATAAACTAACTTTAACTCCATTGCCTTACAAGTTGTGAATTGTGCTTCATGTTGAAACAACCCAAAAAGGGGACCTCCATTTAGATATTTTTCTTTGTTGGTAGGCGGACCATGTACTAGTCTACCTGTGGCGATTGTGTTTAGTAGCTATGATCTAGTCTCATATTATCTGTGCTAAAAGTGGGTGCTATGTTCTGGGCCACACTCATTTAGGTCACCACCAGCAGTTCTGTCAGGTCTTAAAGCATTAGTCACTGTTGTCTGGCAATGGCCATGGGGACTTTTTTCAGAATTTTGTCAGCTGCTGGTTTCACTTCCCCATTTGTCCATTTGCTGTCCTCAAACATGTTTGACCTGGCATTTTGTACACTATTTTATTTGTTCCATCCTACATGTAAAACTTTGGCGACACCCATCAAAATGTAGGCTTACATATAGATAAATAGGTTCCGTTTTTTGTATTTGTATTGATACGTTTATGGGGCTCTGTTGAAACCAATTGTGCTTTCAGAGAGACTGACTATCTCATTTGGCTATGACTTGAGTCAGGCTTTTAAAAGTTAACATAAGACGTTAGAAGAAATAAGGCATGTGCATCATAGTATAAAAGGGGCCCTGCTGAAAGTTACTAATAGTCTTGACATGGCCTGAGATTTGGGCCATGTCTGTATTTAGCCTGTCAAATTTCTGATGTGCATTAAATTGGACTGATACTTTTTATTCCAAGTGGGCTTCTATTAAAATATGATTTCAGGCAGCAAAGCATACATTTAAATTGGTAAGATATTCCAGCAATGCATACCAGTCTGTAAAGACATACAGATAATTTTCTAAGACTATAAACACATCTCACATAAAGGTTTTTACCCGACATTCAGATAAGACTCTGGTTGCTTTTGAACCTGAACTATTCATTTAACTGCAGTCCAGCAATAGTTGTCTGTACCTCCACTGAGAGCCGCCTACCAAAATGTCTTATTTTAAGAAAAATAATATTATTCTTATCAAGTCTGATACTGATTTATATACAACCTCAGATACACAATACATAAATAGATATGTATGTATATACATTCTGTTTTGTCTCTGATATATGAACATCTGTATAACTACGCAGACTGCATTAGAGAGAGTATATTTACAAACTTTTTGTAGGACATTTATTGAGTCACAGTCCTGTGAACACCCATCACAGCTTAGTTAAATTGTCATTGAATTATCTTAGCTTTTCTTCATGTCATGACATTCCCCATCAAGGTCGGCAAAAAAAGGAGACAATAGAAGATTTTATTTGGACTAGACCTTAGTTCTCTTTACTTAACTGCCTCACTCTGGATTAAGACCACCTTCCCCCCCATGTAATTATTTTCTGAGCAAGATTGTCATCAAAGTTAGCTATGTCCCCTCTGTTGCCAGTTAAGTTAAATTTTATGTTGGAATTACCTGCTCCTGAGTGGTTTTGCTTTGCTGAAAGAAAAATGTTTGCATTACCTTATTGTGGGATACCTGCTAGTATTTGAATCCTCCATCAGCCATAGTGCCACCAATCAAATGCACTCATTTAACGAATTATCAGCAGTGATGATCACATCCATAAAAGCTTCAGTGGTTTGTCTTAAAGTCAGATTTACTCAACATATAGAGAAAACATTACCAATGGTGATGGAGCAGCTCTGTCTTTGTGAAAAGGATTTTAAAGACATTTCTAAACAGTTTTGAGTCAAGGACCAAGAAAACATTTATGACAATTGCCAATCTATCATGAATATGTTGGTACATTTGCAAGTTTGTTTACAAGATTGGTCTGAAATTCTTTAAAGCTCCATTTGATACTCTACACATGTAGACTTGAATTAAATTCAAACCAATTCATCGTAATGCGATCAACATTGAATCAGTTCAAATTCATTACATGTTGAAAACATCCTATTCAAAGAGAGCTAATAAAAAAGTTGCTTGCTAAGGAAACCAGCAGACTCCCCCAGAATACTGCATCCAGTTCAAGGTTGCAGTGCCTAAACAAACATGTTTAAACTGGCATTAAACTAGTGATATTATTGATTTTTTCTTTGTGTTTCAATAGTGTACTCCATATTCCAAAAGTGATATAAAAGACTTAAAGTGTAATCAATGATGATGATTAAAAAACTGGAAAGGTAAGTAGTTTAGTGAGTTGTAGTATGGTTGTGAACAAGCTTGTAGAGTCACATATTTCACAAAGGTATGCAGATGATTTCTGCTGTGCCACCTGGGTAACTCAAGATTGATTTGGAAACGGTTTCCAAACTTATAGGTTTCAATTCCACAGACCTTTCCATGCACAGTATTTCTTGTATTTCCTCTGCAAGATTTTCTTGATTAGTAGAAATGATTGTATATGAAGGCTTTTTGTTCAACCAGGTGTTCAACCGTTGATATTTACATCAAGAGGGTGAAACTAATCTGTACAAGCCTATGCATCTTGACTGCAGTACATTTGTATGATCATGTACCATGGAATTATAAATGTGCCCCTCCAAAATGATGATTTAACCCCCAGATTGAAACCTTTTGCTCCTTTCTATAAGCGATTAACTGGTTTAGGTTTATAAAATATCGGTTTAAGTCAGATCTAATTACAATTAGTCTGGATGACATTTTCAAGTCTGAAATAATTCACAAATTGTCGAATAACTACTAAAATGGTAAAGTATAAAACCCTACCATTAATTTTTTCCTCAATATAACCATAGTGATGAAAATGATAACTTTTCTCTTAACAAGATGAAAAAAAATATTAGTCTGACTTTTTGATTGCTTTCATGAGATACACCATATAATTACAACATTCAGATTTCAAAATCTCAATATGTTTATCTTATGTTCTCTCAGATCTTGTATCTTTGGAAGTCAGAGCCACAGTCTTCATTTTGTTGGTATTTTTAGCAGCCTTACATATTCTCAAGAAACCTCACCAAGACCATACTTGTCAAAGGGAAACTTGATTCAACCATACAATTCAAAGGAATGAGAAACAGGAAAATTAAGAAGAGTGAGAAAAAGCATAGACAGGATGGAGAGACTAATTTCTTCAGGAAAGTGTCAAGAGAAAGAAAAGATGACCAAGGCAGTGTCAGAGTTAATGAGGGACTTGGCCCTTGACCCTTTAGGGTCACTGGGGAATTTATGATGCAGTGTAGACTGCCGCCCTAATGTGACCATTTACCTCTTAAAACATGAGATACTTCCAACCTAAAAGGTAGTGGTTGATTTGATTAAACTTGAGTGAGATATTTATACAAAGCCACATGACAACAAATGTAGTTCTGTTGCTGAATGCGCAATAATTTGTGTACATTAATCCTATTAAATCCCAAATATTGGACAGATTCAATGATATGTTGAATCATGCTATTTAGTCATTCCATAAAAGAAGATAATCAATATACTTTGATATAAAGAAATGCTTAAATGTTTATTTAGGGCATCTGGAATTTGACATTAAAGTGTGGACCCTTGGCCTCTTTCATTATGAAAAGTTCCCATACTCATACTTTACATGCACTATTATTCCAGAATGAAAAACCTTTCTTTCACTCTGCCCATCTTGGAACCTCCCACTACAGCCCCCCAGCTAAACTTTTATTCTATTTCCTTGGATGAAGTTTAGGGAGGAATGTCATTCAACACATTCAGTCACACTCCCCCAAATCTCTGCCACAAACATGTTCCCACTGATTCTGTCAAAGACATAATTGCTTCAAATAATCTCACCATCTGGTTGTGGAGGTCCATACTTACAAGGCTGCTTGCATAGCAGTGGTTTGGGCTTATTCAGACGCCTGCAATGCTGCTGTGGAGCAGAGTGAGAGAGACAGAGAGAGGATAAAGTGGTGAGGCTTGCAAGGAGGCTGAAAAGAGAAGGGAATGACAAAGACCACCATCTGTTACTTGTCTTTTTTGACAGTGACCCTGGACACCAGCACAGGCCCTGTATTGCTATGATCCAACGAGAGACCTCGAACTAGGATGGCATTTTTTCCATATGGAACATGGTGAGATGTAAGAACAGAATAAGAACGAATAAAATAATAGAATATTAACAGCAGAATAATCCTACCATTTCTCTTCATCATTTAATATTCACTAATAATAATAAATCCAAAAGCGCTGGCAGCCTTTTTAAAGATGAGTATTCATGAGGACCGCAATAGAGGAAGATAAATCACCAGGGTAATGGTCCAGTATAAAAGTTGTGTTATGATTTGTGTATATCCAGCGTATAGTACAGTAGCAAACAAAGAAATTATGCAAGAAAATAAGAATGTGCTCTGCCTGTTCTCAGTCGAGTGTGCAGACATCCTGCTCTTCTTCACCAGTTCAAACTATCAACTAAGTTTTAAAAAGTTCAGCTTCATACAGTTTTTAAGAAAAACAAACTTTTTTTTTTTCTTCGTAAAAGCAGAAGCTGAGGTAGAGTTCCAAATAAAATGTTTGTTAACAGTTGAGATGTGCTGTTATGAGTTTTTAGTCTTGACATAAAAATAAGAAGAAAACAGTGATAAATCCTAGCCAATACATTAAGTAAACCCTACCTGAATGTTCAGATATTAAGAATATGACATTACTAGTGTATTGCTTTTTATTTAAAACAAGTTGGGGGGAAAATGTGTTATGGCTTGGGTATAAGGAAAATAGTCTGATAGAAGGTTTTGAGCCTTACAGGGTGTACAGTCTGGATGGTGGCTGATGCTACCCTTGTTATGTTAGCAGTTTATGTGAATTTTCTTTTTGCTTCAGGGTATTTCTATTCTCTCCACCTCTACATCTCTGGGTGAGTGGAACAGGTGGGCCTTTTGATGCAGCAACAGCTGAACAGGGGGTTTCCAAGCTACTCAGGCAGGGTGCTTTGACAGTTCTCTGGGTGCTGTCTCACAGC
>CAJRST010038888.1:18654693-18666291 GCA_907169785.1 Menidia menidia
TATTTATTTATTTATTTATTTATTTATTTATTTATTTATTTATTTATCTATTTATTTATTTATTTATTTAGCCGTCTTGTGTTTTCCATTAAGCCTATGTTATAAACCATGCCAGCAATGACTATCATTTAATGAAGACCCACCCCTCTCAAATGATAGGAAAACTTAAATAACCCCTGTAATTGAAACCCATAATCCATTTCTTGATCAATCCTTGTCATTCTTAGTATAATGCATCAAGCTTTTTCTACATCAGGCTTCTCCCTCATATGTCCAAAATTGAATCATCAGATGTGCTATGAGTAAAAATATGGATTCAATTAAAAAAGTCAGAAGAAATAGGACTCACCAAAGGGAAAACTTTTCTCACTCCATTGATTTATTTTTTATGTGTGTGACAGTGTGAGACAAAGTCCCCAATTGTTACTAAAACCGTCTAAATCTGTTTTTCAAACAGAGAATAATCCAATGTCTGCATAATAGGCAGTATCTGCATCACCCAAGGAATAATGTAATCTGGGGTAATGTCACGTTATGGCTGAGTAGATGTAAAATGTGTGTGTGATCGTATGTGGGTATGTTTAGTGTGTGTGATTTAGAGGGACAAGGGCTGATTAAGTGTTGGAGCAAGATTACATTTTGACTAATGTGTCCTGCTTCCAAAACTGTCCTGTGTAGTGAAAATTGGAAGTGTGTGTGACAGATTAAAGTGGCAAACCAACATCCTGCTGGTTTGTTTTCTGTACAGAAGAAGTGGTGAAACTTTTAACAACTTGGGCCGACATTAATGTAATCATTTGTGGTGTTTAATGTAAGTGGACAGCAGATAGAAACACAAGTGAGGAATGATCAAAAGAGACTTTACTCTCAGAGGAAAATGGAGTTGCATAGTTGAAGGGCAGAAAGGCAACTACAGCACAGCTGACCTGAAGAGTGGGAAAACATTTAAGAAAAAAGCAAACAAAAATGTGCAGGTAACATCTCACAATGAATCAGTCCCAATGTCAGAATGTGCTTTAGGAAAAGAAAGACAACGGAGAGCATGAGAACACAGATTAAGGAGCCAAAGAATTAACCCGAACATTAGTTTCCAATGTAAAGAGGACAAGGAGCATAAGAGATTGTATCAGCGTAAAGATGCAAAATGAGCCGATACATCAAACCAAAGGGGGAAAAAAAAAGTATCCACTTGTTACAACCAGCTTGTTGAGGAAAAAGGGATGTAACACAAACCAGATGTATTGCACTGGTATTGACAAAAGGTTATTTATTAACTAAAGGAAAGATTCAGGCAAAGAACATAAAGACAGCAATCAAATCTAAAAAATGGTAACAAAACAGAACACAAGCCAACTGCAGGATTCAAGCCAGTACAAACAACCAAACAAAACCAACTAGAATTATTCTAAATCAGTCCAAATTAAATTCAAGTGCCACAACACAGTATCAAAACAATATCCTCTCAAAGGACTACACACATAGACATGGGAGCAGGGCCACAACAATATGCTTCCCAGGTCCTTGACTCCTGGCTCCTTAAATCCAGTGTGTGGCCCCTCCTGAATGGTAGAATGGCGTCCTTGCAGATGGATGGCATCATCTCGTTCCTGCAGGAAGCTTGGCAGCTATAGTTAGGCCTCAGGAAATAGAGAGGGAATCAATCCCTCCTCACAGAATACGGCAGTGGCCGCAACAGCACTTTAGGTCTGCTTTGTAGAAAAATGTTAATGGGTCTTTTAAGAAGTATGAATGTACACAAAACACAGTGCACATTAGGCTATTGCCCAGGGCACTCAGTGCCTGCTCCCTGGTTGGTAGCCTTAGTGTTATCAAACTGAGTTTGGTAGCACTATGGGTCACGGGGGTTGGGTTCCGGTTTTTGGCTTATATCTGGGGGACAGGGCCTGGTGGGGCTAGTGTGCCCTTGCTCATGGTTCTCATGGGGTATCTGCCCTACAGTCAAGGTTTTACTCTGCTGGGAAGATTCCTTATTGAGGGGATTCCTCTGTGGCCATCATCCATTTTCTCTTTGGTCGTCTCCCTGGATTCTGTGCTTTCGGATACACTGGGTCTCAAGGTACTCTCTGCCTTCTTTGGAGCGCTTGAGGGTGGGTGATGGCCCGTGGCACCTATGCACGCTTAACTGAGCACAATCTGTATGATACCTGGGTGCGAATCTTGCATGTTTATGCTCACACACACACACACACACACACACACACACACACACACACAGACATTTACCCAGACGCATGATTCTTTACAGTTGCTGAACAATTATGAGATGAGTGTTAATGTCCTTGCTACCAGTGTTGCTGCTGCCTGTGGTGTTTGTTCCTTTTCTTTTTCTTTTATTGTCTTCCCTGTGTCCATTTGCAGGTGCTCCTAAAGGCTCCCTATCTGGATTGCCCACAAGATACCACAGGATGTTTTTTTCCTTTACAGATGTAGCAGCTGGTTCTATGGTTTTGTCATCTTTCTTTTATCTCTCTCTCTCTGTTTAAAGGATCTTTCTCCTTTTTGGGATAGTTTGTTTCTCTTCTCTTCCCTCTTCCTTGTCCCACCGTAAGATTTGGCATTGTTGGATACACGTAAAGTTTTGTAACAAAAATAAATAAATAAGGCGGTATTGGATAGTGAGGGGGGGCTTTTCACCCATTAAGCCTTCCTTAGCAAAGTAAATGTGTTCAGCATAGCACGGTACTCAGATTTCAGCTCTGCTGCTATAATGCTGAATAGGACAAGGTTTATGATAAACCCTAAATAAATTAATGTTGGTACGCTGGCAGTGGCCCCCCTAATTATTAAATAGTTAATTTAACTTTAAAAAAAATTGTACTGGTTGACAGGAAGGCAAAGATGCATTTTCTTGGTCAAGGTGTCAAGGTGAAGCTTCAGCTACATTTTCACCATGGCAAAACCAGATTGTTTTTCCCAATTTGTTATTAAGCTGGTAAAATGTAATTATTTATATTTCCATTTTCCACTGCTTATTTCCAACGGGGTAGCAGGGAGGTTGGAGCCTATCCCAGCTGATAATGGATGTGAGGCGGGGTACACCCTGGACAGTCCATCAGAAATCTTTGAAATGTATTATTATCTTTCAATCCATTTTTTTAAATTGCCTTAGTTGTTACATTCTTATCTTTCAAACTACTTGGACTTTAGTCCCTGTAAGGCAACTCCAGGAAATATTTCAGAGACATGAAATGTTACTTTGCTAGCCATTCTGCAGAGCTTTCAGCAATCATCCCGATTACCCAAATGTCTTATGTCAGTCTGGTTTTAGTTTTTAGTTTTTTCTTTCTACTTGTCTTCCTGTGGAGCTATAGTAAAAGTTTACCAATTAAATGCCTTCCTTTTTCTGCTGTTCAGCCAGTGATTTGTGGCGAATAAACACCTTTGCCACATGCAGACATGCTTGCTGTGTGGAAAGTGAGCGTGACTACATGAATGTGTGCTTATTCTCTGTGTGCATGATGAATGCGCATTAGTATCTGATTTATGACTACAATCTCTAAATGGGTACTTTTTCTACCTCCCAGGCATCCTCTTTTTAAACACAATTGCTAACATTTGTGCTGCAGAGACTAAAGGTTTTAGACCACAGATCGCAGTTTGCACTGACACTTTTATAAATAGTGATCATATTGTAATTGTTGAAATTACAATGTTCACTGAGTCTGGTCCATTAGTTTTTATTTTCTTTGAACTCATATTTAGCTTAGCAAGTGACTGCTGTGAAAAGAGCAGGTTACAAAAAGGGGAAGACCATGTGACAGTTTGGAAAGACAGGAGGTAAAAAACCCAAAAGATGTTGCCATTGACCATCAACCCATGGTAGCAAGGGCAAGCATTTTTGTTACAACCAGCATAAACTACTTCTAATCTGAGGAGAATACCCCTAAATTCAGCAAAAGCAGGTGGGGGAGATTACTCATAGGCAGACCCGATACTGAAAATAACATGACCATGAGCCTGAGATGAGACAGATAGGAGCATAGACCTATTCTTTAGGGCTAGAGCTGTGAAAAATTGTTTTCTGGGAAAGGTGAGTGTAGCAGGAGAGACTAAATGTGGTAGGCTAGAGGGGGAAAAGCTCCAGGTTTGTACTTGTGGCCGGCAGAAAGAAACAACAGTTAGAGGCCTTAAGTTGCATCAAGGAAGAAAGGGGTGTGCTGTAAACGAAGGGCATTGTGGCCACATCAATCAGTACTTTTTAAGAAGGCAGCCTGGAGGGAAGTTGGATGAAGTCCAGTGGCAGGTTAAAAAAAACACAGTCCGCAGATATCAATAACATACATTAAGGTTAAGAGGAAGTGCAAGCAATAGGTTAAAGAAGATGGGATATATTATTTACTTCTATGGTGTAGAAAGATGTGGGGTGCAGGATAGAAAGAGGGTTGAAATAGGACATTTAGTTTAGTCTAGATGGCAAAGAGAAAATGAGAAATTAGTTAAGGAAAAAGATATTTAGAAAAGCAGTGGAAAAAGCTACAGAGGAAGATAGGGAAATACATATTCAGACCTTGTACAGAGAAGAGTAGTTGACCTCCCCACTGGACATGCAACACTCCTGATTTTGGATGTTACAACACATAGATGAAAATATGTTTAGGAAGTGGTCAGATGTTTAGAGGTTTTGTTGGTCCCAGGCAAAATGGAGACCACTACCAGGTTTATAAAAGTGAACCTGATGTACTAAAGTTCTGTACTAAAGTTTGGGAGAAACACAATGTTTCTACAGCATGGTGTAGGGCAGGAGGCATCATTATTCCAAAGGTTAGGGATTCCTCGGACCTGAGTCAGTTTCGAATGATCTCCCTAAATGTAGTGGAGAAGACTTTCTTTAGTGTAGTTGCCCAGAGAGTAGCTAGTTATTTGGAAAGAAATGGCTTAATACATACCACTGCAGAAGGTATGAATACCAGGTTTCACTGTGTGTTTAGAGCACATTTGCATTAAAAATTAGCTTTTTGGATTTGGCAAATGGATTTGAGTACGTGCTACATAGTCTTATCTAAAAATCTTTTGATTATTTTATTGGTACTAGTTGTACATTTAAAGCATATTCTTAAGACATTAGACTGTGCTTAAGTAACATCAGGTTTCATGACGGGTTGGCAGATGAAACTGGAAACAGGCATTATGGCAGGGTGTACGATTTCTCCGTTGGAATTAACAGTGCCAATGAAGATTATTATTAGAGCTTCAAAATGGGTTCTAGGTGGAGAAAGGTGTCAGGATAGCGTGCGTCTTACACCAATTAGGTCTTAAATAGATGATATGATGTTGGTGACTACAACACCACCAGGTATGAGAACATTTGAGAGCCATAATACAAATCTAAAGTGGGCTGGTGGTTAAATCAAGCTTAGTAAGTCCAGAAAGCATCTTAATCAGTAAAGGGAAATTAAGTGATAGAAGGTTTTTAGTAGATGCATAAAAAAATCCAATAATCAGGGAAAAGTCAATAAAGACTTTGGGTAAATTGTCCCAGGCAGACATTAATGATAGAGAGCGGGTACTGCAGTTTCAGAAAGATGCTGCTGAGGGACTGGATAGAATAGATAAATAGAGTTTCCAGGAATGTTAAAGCTGTGGTGTCTACCGTTTGGATTGTTTCCTAGGTTGATGTGGCCAGTGTCACATCTGCTGTTTAAGCACTGTGGAATGGAATATGGGAAAGGCAAACTCCAGCTCCAGTATCTAATCTAGTAGAAGAGCTTAAATGCACAAAGGCTAGAACAGAACTCCTGTTAACTTGGAGCAAAGATGCTGTAGTATGTAAAGTGGTTCCAAACCCAACCAGTGGGAGGAAATTGAATCCAAAAATGGCAGTTCAGGAGGCAGAAGCAAGTCTTACGCAAACAGAGATTGTGGGGACTGTTAAAGTTAGAGAGGCTAGGGGCTTGTTTTGGGGAGTTTGTTTGCCGAATCTGCCAGTATCTTGTTCCGTCTCCACTTCCCACACCCTATATACTTTCATTACCCTCTACCTAAACAAGGGTTTGAATCCCTTCTTATATCTTTACCTCTTATTTCTACCCCCTACCAGAACTGGGGTTTGCATTCGTAGTCAGGGTTTGACTAGTTCAAAGAGCCCGTTAACTGCACCATAGAGAATCTGCTGGTGCTAATGATCTCCACTGATGAGTTGTTGATGGTGAGATGATCGTGGCTGTAATCCTTTCATTGGTGGAAGCCTTTTTTGTTGATATTACAAGTTTAAAAAATCACTTAGCTAACTGATTGACTAATTATTTAAGCTTTATATATATAAAGGATTAGGATGCCTCCTGGTCGCCTCCCTGGTGAGGTGTTCCGGGCACGTCCCAACGGGAGAAGGCCCAGGACATGCTGGCTGGCCTGGGAACGCCTCGGGATCCCCCTGGAGGAGCTGGCAGAAGTGGCAAGGGAGATGGAAGAGGGTTTCCCTGCTTCGGCTCCTGCCCCCGCAACCCAACCCCTTAATTACAAACACATTTATTCATTCAAATAAAATAAAAAAGGATTAAACTTTCTTTGTTTGCCTTCCGGATTTAAATTTAAACAGTCTTAAGAGCCAAGAGGCATTCTCATTACCACATAAATCACAGGTCTGTGTGTACATGTAGTTTTGAAAATGAGCTGTTTCATTGATGTAAAGGTTTTACTGTAACTGCATCAAACCATCAAATGTGTATTCTTGGCAAAGCCATAGTGGCAAAAGAGACTTGTAGGAATGAGGAGGGTTGAAATGCAAAAGGATTATGTAAAACTGTTGTGAAAGTTTCTAAGGGATTTAGATAGGCTTATAGTCAGGAAAAATTTATTCTCCAGGCCTCTGTGTATGACATCTGCTTTCTCTGCAGATGACACATAACACAGGTGAACACAATTTCAAAAATGTATACTGTATGTCATACAGAAAAATTATCACTCACTGGTAAACCAGTATACATCTGTGTCTTTTCAAACTGACACACATGCACACACTGCCATTTGTGATGTGATAAAATTGTACTGAATGCCCTGGTTATTTTTGTATTGTATGTATTTTTGAACTGTGAACAGTCTGTGAGTATGCCCAGCACTCCTTCCAACAGGCTTAATCTGCAGGATGACCTGCAGGGTCAAACCCATTCTCTTGGACGTGTCCCTTATTGTCACAGGCAGTTTAGAAGCTCATCCACAGTCAAGCCCAGTTAAAGCATGATGGATCAGTGGGCTATCAGACAGTGTGGCCACCACATCACGTCCGTGTCTGTCTCAGTGTGCCTGACAGGGAAGGCAGAGAAGTTTTAAACACATAGCGAGAATGAGAGAGGAAGTCAGCTTGACAGCTGTCAGACATGTAGGAGGACAGACAGGGAATGGAAACACAAAGAAAGATGGAGATGCACTGGCAGGTTGCTCTACTGAGTAATTAATAGCCATGCTGGCCAGATGACACATTTGTGCACAGAAGGTCACAGGTGCATCAGGTATGGCTGCTATTAAAGATGTGTTCGGCACGTAAACAATAGAGATCACAATTGAAACACAATGGATAACACAACAAAACAAGATGAGAGCTCAGGCAGACAGAGTTTATCCAGGTGCTGCTCTTTGACAGGGTGTAAGTGTACGAGGTCAGGGCTATTTACATTGGGAGAAGGTAACGAGTCATATCCACGTGAGAAATGTTCTGTTGCATAGGCCACACCTATCACTGATGCAAACAAAAACCCATAATCACAGTCCATATCCTTAAAACGGCTGAAATGGAAGATTTTTAAAAATCAAATTCACACACATTATTAATAATAGATGACTATAAGTTGTTTAAGATAGAGTGTAATGATGCTCGATCATTTCAGCTAGCGGTTGGTAAAAAGAATCTGAGCTAAGGCATTTGTTTTCCCAAAGCCTAACATGATAGAGACAGATGGTGTCCATTTGAAGGTCCCATTAAAGTGTGTGATTTCTAGTGGTTACAATCCACATAGATGCTTAGAAACACTGGGTATCATACACTTCAACAGATGTATATACCCAGTGGAACTGTATCTTTGCGTACTCAAAAACAGAAAAAATTATATACATGGGACGTAGATGTGTATTTTTTTTTACCAACAGAGAAATGGAAGGGACACATGATATTGGATATCTGTCTTCACTGTCTGTGAAGTACAATGTCACACATTTCACACTCCCTCATTTCAGGAGTTCAGTGTAAATGTCAGCTTTTTTGGTAGACATTTCACCCCCTCCTGTTTTCCAGCATTTGAGCTATGAAAATAAAGGCAAACAAAATTCTGCTGATGCATAAAACGAGGATGGGAAAGGCACACAGTAGCACCTGGTGGTATAGCATCAATTGGTGACTGTCAAATAACTCCCTGTTTGTGCCAGCTGCTGCATTGTTGGACTGAGACAATATGAGAGTTCTAGTAGCAGGCCACTGGTTTATCTGTCTATGTGTGTGCAGCGTGACCTCAGTCCCCACAGCCATCCTCTCAAATAGGTGTTTTCCAGATGTAGCTTAGCGAGTGTGGGAGATTTTCAGAAATCATACTACCATGCCTACATCCATTCATCCATTTTCTATACCGCTTACTCCCAACAGGGTCGTGGGGGGCTGGAGCCCGTCCCAGTTTACAACGGACGCGAGGCAGGGTACACCCTCGACAGGTCGCCAGTCATTGCCAAGATATTGATTTAAATGTTTGAAACGGTTTTAAAATGGCAGCATAAAAGGATAAACTGCAGCCATCTCAGCATTCTGCATCACACTATGAATGTTTGGACAACATTTTCTTTGGAATTTTGGTAGGTCGCCTATGCTGCTTATAGACATGGGAATGCTTGATGGGATCTGTGTCAAATTTCTCTGGAGGGGCTGTGGGAAGTAACAGTAATTGCTGTTTCTCAATGCATGTTTTCATGTTTGTTTGGTTTTTCATTTTTCAAAGAGATATTTTCTTTCATGATGTGATTCAAATGAGAGCTTCCTCCAAACACTGCTTGTCTCAGACTCATTCACCTTAATATTATTGATGAAACTACAGATTAGTAGTATTGCCAAAAGTGGGCTTTCACTTCCTCTTTCATTTTTTTTTTTTACAAAATATTAGATTGCTAATCATCTTCGAATTGTCTGACGTTGTTTGAAATAGTCTAGGATCACAAACCATAATTATACATTAGTGTGAGATTAAATGTATGTGTCAAAAACTACAGTCATGGCCAAAAGTATTGAGAATGACACTAATATTATATTTTCACATGATCTGCTGCCCTCTGGTTTTCATGTGTGTATGTCAGATGTTGTCATCACATACAGAAATACAATCAATGCTTGAATTTTGTCAGAATTCCTAGGTTTTTGTTTTTCCACCCGTCTCTTGATGATTGACCATTAGTTTTCAATTGGGATTAAAATCAGGGGAGTTTCCAGACCATGGACCCAAAATCTCAGTTTTTTTTCCTTAAGCCAGTTAGATATCACCTTTGCTTTATGGCAAGGTGCTCCATCATGCTGGAAAAGCCATTGTTCATCACCAAACTGCTCTTGGACGGTTGGGAGAAGTTGCTGTCGGAGGACATTCTGGTACCATTCTTTATTCATGGCTGTGTTTTTAGGTAAAACTGTGAGAGAGCCGACTCCCTTGGCTGAGAGGCAACCCCACACATGAATGGTTTCAGGATGCTTTACAGTTGGTATGAGACAAGACTGGTGGTAGCGCTCACCTCGTCTTCTCCGAACAAGACGTTTTCCAGATGTCCCAAACAATGGGAAAGGGGATTCATCAGAGAAAATGACTTTACCCCAGTCCTCAGCAGTCCACCCCCTGTACCCTCTGCAGAATATCAGTCTGTCCCTGATGTTTTTCCTGGAGAGAAGTGGCTTCTTTGCTGCCCTCCTTGAGACCAGGCCTTGCTCCAAGAGTCTCGGCCTCACAGTGCGTGCAGATGCACTCACACCTGCCTGCTGCCATTCCTGAGCTAGCTCTGCACTGCTGGTAGCCCGATCCCGCAGCTGAAACACTTTTAAGAGACGGTCCTGGCGCTTGCTGGTCTTTCTTGGGCGCCCTGGAGCTTTTTTGGCAACAATGACGTTGAAATGTGTTTTGAGGGATAAAGTTCATTTTCTTGGTAAATATTGACTTTGCAATTAATTGCTGTTATGCTGAACACTTTTTTTAACTTTCTGGAGTATATGCAAATTGCCGTTATAAAAACTGAAGCAGTAGACTTTGTAAATATTAACATTTGAATCATTCTCAAAACTTTTGGCCATGACTGTACAAAGCTACATCATTTAGGTAAAAAAGAATATCTTCACATATTTGATCCTGATAAACATGAATGCTTTATTTCATTTTGAAAAATAATTAGATAAAAAAACAATAATGAAGCTAAATAATAAATGTACAATGTTTTTAAAGATTACTGCAAAGACACACAACATCCATTCGCTATACCGTTTATTCCTAGTGTGGTCACTGGGGGATGGGGCCTGATCCAGCTGTCATTCAGTAAGAGAAGATGTGAGCTACACTCGTACAGGCAAGTGTAGTAGTGTAGCTCTTTCATAGAACTTGCAAACTCCAAACTGCGGGAGACTAAGTGGTTCTGGTTTGAGGCTCGAAAACATACCACGTAACTTGAATAAGAGGGTGAGAGATGGAGGCTCAACAGCTAAACAAACTTCTTCAAAATTCTCAAAAAAAGATCACAAGGAATGAAGCTCAGCTCTAGCAAGGGACTACCATGAAGCAGTAATAATCAGATGGAGAATGGATGTCTTGCACTTCCTTAAAACCTCACAGGGTTCATGAGCCAATGAGCGTCAGGTGCGTGGCAGCACTCCACTCAGTGCCACTTACTGCAGGAAAAAACACAGGGACTCACGCAGACGTTCTACATTCTACATACTTAAGATATCAACATGGCTAATGTAATGTTTTTCAATGGCTTTCAATTACCCTTTTTATCCTCTATTGTGCATCAACTCTCTTGAAAAATAAAAAGAAACCTGAGATGATATAAAGGTAAAGGTTTCTAACCTTTTTTGCAGCTCTGGCAGAACTGTATTAGGTAATAATTTTCCTTGATACTGTTTTTACAAATACAAAATTTTTTCAAATAATGCATTTTTTATCCATTGTTAAAATGTCAATACTTTAACTCGACCAATACACTTAAACAGTATCCATTTTTATTGATTATTAAGTGTTTACTTGATTAAAAAAATTAACTTAAAGTCCCTTACATGCACCTGCAAACGATACTGTAAAATATCTGACACCTCCACCCACCATTTCGTGTTTCTTTTCCATTTTATTAACTACGGTCTACACCATCATCCTCATTAGCTGCAAAGCTGTTTCAAACAATACATACCCTTTCTCTCTCTGCAATTAATGAGGGAACGGAGGATTCCTAATAAGTAGTTTTTCTTTTAATTAAAAGGCCTCCATAAATAATCACCTCATAATCCACGCGTCAGATTCCATCCACATCCTACTTTGTTCAACTCCAAGATAAGAGAGTGGAGTCATTTACCAAAACATCCATCCATCCCTCCATCCATCCATCCATCCATCCATCCATCCATCCATCCATCCATCC
>CAJRST010038888.1:18666963-18677609 GCA_907169785.1 Menidia menidia
ATCTATCTATCTATCTATCTATCTATCTATCTATCTATCTATCTATCAATCTATCTATCATTTTAGTTCACTAAATTCAACTGTGGATCATGTTTATTCTCTGTATTAAAATGATACATTTAAAGCATTTAATAAAGGATTTAATGCTATGCACTCTCCACACATAAACACACCTTCAAACATGTGCTCTACATTGTGCATGAACAAGGCTACATTATTGTGCCAGGCCCTCATTCCAATCACACCTGTTCATGTTTTCCTGCCCGTGACCCAACTCAGCACCTGTCTAGATGCTGATTGACAGAGCTCCATTTATGGTCTCTAAAGGTCATCACAGTGTACATGAACATTTTACAGTAACCCAGATGGAGCAACGCTACTTTAATTAGCGATAGTTAATTAAGGTAACATCACCCCAACAGCACACTGTTTTATAGTCACACAAAGATGTTTTACAGATAAGTGTGGTTAAAAGACAAATGTGAAATACCATAATACAACTGATAATATGTTTAGAATAATCACACAATAAGCAACAACACACCCCTCCACCGCCGCCATTTTGAACCTTTTTCCTTACTATTCCTTATGGTGAGCTACACCAATGCAATCAAATGTATTTTTGCTGAATGTAGAGCAATGGATAAAAAGAAAATTTACCACAGAAAGAATATCATCTTGATAAAACAGAAAACATTTCTCCCTTTCACCCCGTGAATTAACCAGTGTTTTGCGTTATATATCCTAATGAGCTTAAATCTTCACAGTCACAGATGAAGTACATGCTGTAATCTGTGTAATATCATTATCATAACCAAGCGATGACTCTTCAGCAGACTCCAACTCTTTAGTATTTTATAAAAAAAAATGAAATTAAAAGAACAACAGGAAGTTTATACTGCTCCATGGTTCATTATGACAAAAATAACTGTTACTAATTAAAAGTGTTTTATAAGAAAGAAAATACTGAGGTCACCGTACTAACTGGTATATAATTATTTTATATGTTTATATCAAACACCCATACCTCAATTCACAGAGCACTGTGGGCTGGAAATTCTCTCTTAACATGTAGTTTGCAAATTTGGAATTTCAGTTACATCTTTTTTCAGATAAAAGATATATAACAGTCAGCTAAAAGGGATATTTGCATCTATGAAAAAATACCCAACCATGACAAAGTATACTTAAAAATATTTAGATCTAATTCGGATTTTTGAAAGAAAGCTCACTGCGCATTTTCCACTAAATTTAATAACAATGTATTTTTCTGTTGTTTGCCAGACACCAGGGCATCGTTACAACATATATAGCCAGAACATATATCCTATGAAGTTAAAAATAGTATCAAATTAAAATGAGTCCACATCAATTTATCTTTCGGAGAAATATAGGTTTAATTGTTGAATAATGAAACTTACCAATAGCTTTTTAAATAATGTTAAAGTTTATATTTAGCACACTCACAGATATACTTTTGCAGATACCAGGTTACTGTCATCTGCAAAAATTCAAATTTACCAATGTCTATCTAGAATACATGTTTGATGTGGGAGTAGACATAATGAATGAAAATGCAATTACAAAAGCTTCTGTGAAAATAAAACTGGTATTATGAAAAGTAAAGGTGCCCTGGAACCAGTCCCAAAAACAATCTATACACAGTTATGTTTAAACACAGTCTTTACATTGGATGGGAAGCCATAAGGTCAGGATTGAGAAAATATTTAACATTTGGGTTTTGCAGTTGACTGACTTTAGAGTCTGTGTACCGAGGTCCATCGGGTTTTCAATCATTTACGTGTAAAAAAAATATAAACCAAAAAAAACTTGATTTTGCGCCATAACTTGGCCAGAAACAGAGAAAAGCAATCATGACTCAGGAATTTCAAAGCAAGGACCTTTTCATCTCACAACTGTACAGTAGACTTAGTCAAACAAATGCAACTTTGCAATGAAGTGAATGAATGTTTGTTTTTTATAAAAATGAAAAGCTATTTCCCATGCAGATACTATCTATACTGCATCCCTTGCATTGTTATTGCAAGGAAAATTCTTGAGAGAGGACACTTCACATATCATTTTACAATGGCATGAAATGTGTCTTTCCATAAATTTAAAAGAAACAGGAATGAGGGAAAACTTAAGTGATTATTTACATGTTTGCAGTTTGAGTTTTAAACAAAGAACAGAAATATCAATATGAAGGATTTCATTCAAGAGCAAGAAAAAAAAGGGGTGTGTTAAAAAAGCCCACCGGAGCCAGTGATTACAAGGTTCTGAATGGGAACCAGAGCGCCTGCAGTCCCTTCTCTGATCCAAGTGGGTACATGTGGGACCAACTGTTAACTAATAGAGACATTTACACCTTAGTAAAAGTTGGCAGGTGTTAACCCGCTGTTGTCGAGAGCAGGCGCATGCCGGGCATCATTAGGCCCTGTGCCAAGGCTGTTTTAGCTGCCAGCATTACTAACTCATTCTTGTAGAGGATGTGTGCGCCTGTGTGTGTTTCTGACTGTTCATAGCATTAAAACAATGTGTCCTATTTTGTGGCGGTAGATTGAGAATCTCCTCTTAATCATTAGATTGGAAGCTCCTGTTGTATTTCTGCTCTGTATGTAGCAGCTCTGTGTGGACACTCGATTGACAATTAGTGAAAGGATAGGAGTATAAAACCATCATTTAAAAAACATCTCATCTATGCGGATGCCTATATCACATCAGGCTTCATATGTAAAACCACTCACATGGTGCATCAAGTTGTACAAGGTTTATTTATCTAAAAAGAGAGAATCTTGCTAAATTAAGTCATATATGGCTAAGGGGTTTGTTTTTCTGTTTCTCTCTACTTCTCTCTGGTAAGCTGGCACCATCGTCGGCTAAATGCAGCCTATTGTACGGGCGTTGCCAGCCCAAGAAAATATATTTGAATTGCATGTGTAAATAATTTCTCTTTGCTTCTGTGGTCCTGCGCAACCACTCTCACACTAAGACGTGCACTGACATACTTTACTTGTGACCTGAATAAATGACGCATTTTGGTACTAATGACTTTGTTCTTAGGCTTCCAACAAATGAAGCGTACTAACAGCAACGCCAAATCTTGACAATGAACATAACCAATTAAAAATTAAGAGTGTATGATGCCTACATCTTCAAACTAAATATACAGGATACTTCTGAAATCTCATTATTATGATGTTTATCTGTTTTGTGAAAGTTTAATGTTTTGTTGATCAATATACCATAGATGTCATTGTTATGTTACTCTTTTGTCTCTTTTTTTTACATCGATTTTTATTATGTCAATTAAAATGTAGCATTTTTTGTAAATTAATTTGGTGAACTATGTGAACGATTTCCGAACAGATAAGAGCAGTCGAACAGACAAGACTGTTGCAGCTGTTATGAAAAATGTGCATCAACTATGGGTTAAAGGTAACATATTGCCATTTTACTTTTAACAATGATAATTTGTTTAAATAATGCTGGTGTGTAATAACAGTAGAATGCATTTGTTTTTAGACATATAAAATGCAAAATATAAATAAGCTTACTGCATCCCTGCCCAAAAGGTATCCATCTGGACTATGCGGGTAGTAAATATGATCCCTTATGAGAGTATCCATGGGTTGCGCATCAGCCCAAGTGAATTGCTCTCTAGGGATTGAGTTTGTGTTTGTTCCAACTAAACAAAAGCAATGCCCAATATGTGCCTATATCCAAGCACAACCGGTATAGATCCAAAGATATATGCATCTGCCTTAGAATTTGTTCAAGGAAGAAGTTTTAATATTATGACTTTATTAGTTTTATTATTACTCAATTTTGTGTATTTCAGTGTAGTGTCACGCATGAGGGTTTGTTTTATGTTTTGTTATGTCTTGGTCTTGTCATTTCCTGCTTTATTTTGAGATAATAACTCCCCCATTGTTTCTGATTACTTGCCCTTCCTCTTGTGCAAAGCGACTGTCTCCCCTTATTCCGGATTGTGTCCACCTGTTCCTTGTTTTCCCTCATGTGTACTTATGGTTTGCGTCACCCCTTGTTTTGTGCCAGATCTTCCTCAGTATCATCATCAGTATCATCAACAGTATCATCACCAGTATCATCGTCAGTATCATCGTCCGTGTCACATCCTTCCTGTTTTTTTTACCTCAGGTCTTGTCTCCTGGTCATGCTCCTATACTGTTTTTTTGGTTTTGTAGTTCTAGGTTGTTGTTTTTTTAATGCCCTGTTTAGTTATTTAGTCTGTATTCAGCCTCTGCTGCGTTTTTATTTTCCCGTTAATAAATTATTTATTTCCCTGAGTTTTAGTCCTTGTGTGTCCCTCCTTGGTCTTGCATATTGGATCCTTCCTTTCAAACTGTGATTATTTGTCACGATCCTCTTGATTCATATATCAAAGTACATGGAAGCAGTTGCAACAGACAAACAAGGTAGAGATCCATACTGTACTCTCATTTGATTAAAATCTAAATTTGATTACATTTACATTTACTTACTAGTTGTCCTTTTCACTGTAATTTTGCTTCACAGTTTATCATATCTGCATTCAGAAGGAGCAGTTTTGAGGTCAGGGTATTAACTTGATTAGCTGATGAGTATCAGACATACCCATGGTAATTTGTCCTGTCGTTAGAAATCTCATGACAAGTACTATTTGGCACACACTAACTCTACACACAGTCACCTAAAGGCACCAACACAGCCAATAATCTGAGTTATGGTTCTGCAATCACCCTCCTCCATTTACATATAGAATGCATTATTTATAGGTTTAAACCATCACAGTTAGATTCACTGAATTCTCCATTTCCAGAGGGGAAGCCTCAGAGAGAGCAAGAAACACAACATTGCAGGCAAGAAATAGATGGTGGATAATGTGTCTCCTCTGTTCAAAGAACAGGATGCAAATTGATTGTAAAAAGAAAATCCATTAATAATGTTAATCACAATAATAACTTTAAACCAGGGGATACACACATTTAGCCAGGCAATCAGAAATCCATCTGTGGAGGTGTTAATATTGAAAAGATGCTGATGGCACAAAGACAGAAACAAAAAAAACTCAGCATCTGCATAAGTAATTATAACTGGGAGGCCATAACAAATACTGCTTTTATGTAGAGAGGATTACTTATTAAGATTGCATCTTAAATATTCATCACTTTATAGATGGCCCATGTTCTGTTGTCTCCCTGAAGATTACTGTGTTATGCGAGGGGAATGTATGAATTCCACTCATATTAAACCCCTCTTTCAGAATGACTTGATTAAAATCAACTGTCACTGTAGGTTGGGCAAATAAATTAAGCAAAAGACATAAGTTAATCTATAAAATCCAATCGTGGACATCTTTCGTAGGTGTTGAAACATTGGAGTACACTGTGTTAGATATTAGTGGCGTTGTTATGAGTTGGCTTTGTTTTACAGGTGACATTCTTGTACACAGATGTGCTGCGTTGGCTGTCACCTTTGCCATCTCCGTCAGCCAAGATGGAGATGGCAAAGTTGTTTGAATTTACTGCACAGGAAGTTGCAGCTAAATATTACCATTTATCTTTGTGTTACTTTTTCATCAGATCCTAAGCAGAATAAATGCCTGCATTCAGCTTATGTTACAAAGGAAATTAATCACTACCGCAAATGGTTTACATTAGGAAGACAATGATACATCATAGTTACTGACAGTAAATTAGATAAAGTATTCAAGAACATTTTTCAAATTTTGAAAAGAAACTGAATTACTGCCGTAGAATTAATATTTTATTTGCAGTTCAAAAACAGAGCAGTACAGCAGCTTGATCAAGTTTCTTTGTTTGTTAAAATTAACTGTAACTAATTTTAAAGATCCTCTTGAATAAATAAATTTTCATTAAATTCTAAATTCTTTGTTAAATTCTTTTTTATTTATTTGCCATACTACAGTAAATATAATCTGTGATATTTTGTACTTGGAAGATAAATTCCAGGTTTATTGACAAATAAAGTTGCCTTTAACGAGGCACAAAAGATTATTGATGCAACAAAAGTGAAATTGAGCTGTTTTGTGAACTTTATCTTTTTTACCTATGCAGGGACACACATTGATGTCTTTAAATGTATTAATGTGTATTCATGCTCATATCATAAGATGGGAATATCATATTAAAAAATTGTATAAGATATTTTGGAAGAATGTCAAACAATAATGGTCCTTAACCAGAAAGAACTGGGAAAAATCCTCACTCTTCAGAAACCAGGACACATCTGTTGTGTGATTGTTTGACCAGTTAGTGTTACTGAACTTTTTAGTATAAACACTATACTATACTTTAATAGAAATCCCCATCAATTTTAGACTGCTTTAAACAACACTGCAAGGAAACACTGAATTAACTAAAAAAGCCAAAATGATTATTTTCAACCTTGCAAATTGAAGCTTTAAATTATAGTGCTGTGTTTGGATGATTGCTAAACACTGCTGTGAAGAAGTACAAGTTTCTACAGATGAGTTGGAATTCAATTACAAACTTGAGATTCAAGGACCCTGTTGAATTTGGCCACAGAAAACAGATGCAGTGAACCTCTTACCTACAATAAATTGAATTCCAACAAGAAGCTGAGCTTGATTACATAGACAGTTCCTAGCTTTCAGAATTCAGGCGAGCTCCTTTTCTATGCCCCATTTCTGCATTTTGATCAGCCTATAATATCATGTTCAACAAGGATGACTGCCTCGTCTCTTCTCCTCTCTCCGTTTCTGTTCTTCATATAAAAATGAAAACAGAGGAATGTTTTTTAATGAGATCAACACAGACCAGCAGTTAAACTGATAAGTAAATACTACAGCTTTAACTGCTCCTTGCACTCAACTGGCTCCCCACTATTGTTGCTGAGCATACGCTTCAATGAACATTAAATTTTCACTGTCACACTCCAATAAACTTAATTGTCCAAAATAAATTCGCTTATTTCTGAAGTTCCATTTTCATATACAGGAGATAAGGCAACTTTACTGATTGATTGGATTCCTTTGTGGGCATGTGTAAGTACGAGCTTTAGGTGCTCTTCCAACCACATGTTTGTACATGTGAGAATGTGAGAAACTGCAGCATTCATAATTTGAGTGAAGGCTTCTGTTTATAATGCCTCTGTTATTCACTGCAAGCATTTTCTCTGACCCCTGCTGATATTCATCCGGCTTCCTCTCTCGTGGCAAGAAAAGGGATGAAATGGACAGATGGAATGAAAGAAAGAGCGAAGAGAAAGTGAATGGGTTTCTTTGTGCAGAAGTTTATTTGCTGATATGTGTGTAAGTGTTGACGGGGTCCATGTGGACTCAGTGCTGGACCTTGCCTCATCATTTGCATTTTTTCATTTTAAATGTTATTTGCAGCATTGCGTGCAGCACAAATCCCTGAGGGCCCTCAGAGTAAAAAGGCAGGTAAGACATAAATTAATCATACATACATTGGAGAATTACTGCACTGGCATGCACGTGCACTGGTGTAAATAGACGTATATAAATATGCGGAACGTAGTTTGCATAAGAACACACGTAGGCGGCAGCAGATGCAAAAAGAAAGCTCATGCACCCAAGCTCAAAAAGAATACTTATACTCATATCACTGAGAGTCTGATTGAATCAAGGTCCAGTTTCAATTCCATCAAGTGAAATTACTGTGCTAGATAGAGAGGGGCAACTTAATGGACCAATGTCTTAGTACAAAAACTTTCTCAAACTCAAACATGACTTGGATATAAATGTTTTGATTATCTTCCTACTAAAGTGTTTTTGGATTCACAATGAAGAAAATATTTACAACTTGATTTTGGTTCCTGTAAATTCAACCAAATGGGAGAGCCTGAAAATAATAATAATTCAATTAATTGTCTTCAAATGGCATAGACTATTTGCCCTTCACTTTCAGATATTACAAAATTATCTTCAAAAGTTAAAAAACCATCTATATGATGTGTTACTTTGGAAAATTAGTTATTTGTAATGCTCATCTAATATGGGAGTTTCACAGTGTAACAGTCTTTATGATAAACGAGTGAAACACACGTGTAGTTTACTTTCACACATGATCATGATGATGCATAAAATAATGGATACCTGTAAATAAAAGCACCTTGTTATTTGACCAAGGCATGTTTAAAGATAACTAAGAAACCAAACTACTGTAGTGCTAGAGGAAAATGCAATGATCACCTGAAAAATCCATAGAGTGCAAAAATGTTGGCGAAAAAGCTCATAAAACTACCATAAGTATTGGTGATGCAACATTTAAAATGATCAACTATTGGTCTCTTCCTATTTAGAGTTTATTTATTTGTTTTAAACTAACTCTATCAAAATCATCATAGCAATGTGAGATCAGAATGCAGCCCTGCATCATGTCCAACATTTTAACTTAACCCTTCCACATCATCCTGCAGTGAGATTTCATGGTGCACTTTATGAATTCTGCTGTTATATCTAACTGAAGCAGGATGTGGCCCAAAATGCTGCAAAAATTGTTTATCTATGCTAAGACTTTGTGCCCCTGAAAGGCCTGTGGGTGAGCTTTTACAAAATAAATGCTGCAAATGTATTAGGGCCCCTTTTTTTTTTAATTTGGGGGATGGAATTACGAGATTAAAGTCCTTATTAAATATGTTGAGTATTAATAATTAAATTAAAGTGGTGAATATTCTATCCTGCTATAGAAGATGAGAGTTGATAAAATGAGGGTCATGAAGCAGGGAACTTGTGGAAAAGTACTTTAGAACAGGTTTCACAGACAAGGAGATACTTAATCTCTCGGCACATCCGAATTAGATTTCCATAAGTAACAAGACATTAAAAACAATATGCAAGAAAATGCATCTCTTCCGCGGAAAGAACCAGGCACTGCTTTTGTGGAGGGGAAACGGCTGGAGGTGGGCGACTGCAGGGTTATCGGGGGATGCGGGCCATTCAGAAGGGTTTATTCTCGCCATGTTAATAACGACTTTAGTATCGTAATTTATTCTCGCCATATTTAATGATGGCTTTAATCTCGTAATTTACTCAAACTTTTTTTTTTATGTGGCCCTAATACTCTATCGTACAAATGAAATGCTAGGAGTGTATTTATTTATTTCCCTATTGTATATCCCAACAGTCTCTTGCAATTCTCTCCTCTCATTACATACTTCTGAGGCAGATTGGCCCATCAATACACTATCAGAGAAGGTAGGCTAGATAAGAATTCTACTGCAATCTGTCAGATGTGAATAAGCTTTCTGGAGGTCTCTGCAGTCCAGGTCATCACACACACCAGCACATACTGTATACTGCCCCTACACACTCACACTGAACTGAAGTGTAGCGAGCAAGATATTAGTGCATCTCATGAATCTCAACTCCAACATTATGTTACCTTAATACTCAAACCTTGTGTGAAAGTAAAGTTGTCATTAAGATTAACAGTGAATCTTCCAGCTGGTACACAAAACTAAATAATCCCACTGAATGATTATATATTAAATAAATATATAAACCTGTCCTCAATATTAGCTAGATGGAATTATTTGGTTCTGAAATTTTTATCTAACATTTTCTATCCAAGCTACTACTACACTAACAACTTATTATCAAACTCATCATAACAAAATTATTAAATTTAACACATGCATCACATTACTGACTTACTCTTTAAGTGTAAATTCAAACACAAAAAAATGGGTTGCCAAACTAAAAAAACTAGGTTTATAACTGATCCTCATGTACATTGTCTTTTTTTCCAATATATGTGTGTTTTTTATCATATTTTATTTTTTTGTTAAGGAAAGGAAAGGGAACAAAACAAGGCAAAAAGACCATTCCAGCTCAAATAGAAAAACAGGTGGAAAACTCAGTCACTCGATATAAAAATGTAATGTCATCAGGTAAATCAGTTAACACTACGCCTCAGATTGCAGAAAATGTGTAGACCTATTTCTGACATAAAAAGGTTCCAAGTTTTGTGAAACAGATTTTTTCTGCCGTGTAACCGGCTGGTCAAACAATCCAAGGAGCCACATACATTTATTGTCCAAAGCCACTGGGTTTTAGATGGTGCTTTGTCCATAACCCAGTTCAAGAGGATACATTTCCTTGCCTAAAATGTAAGCATCCTGTAGAGTTGCCTTTGATGTTTTATAGGGATAGTGACATCTATTAGTCCAAGCAACATGGTTAATGGGTTACATTCTGTTGTAACAGGTACTTAGAATATTTTATCCAGTTCATATTTTACGATATACCAAAACCATTGTATTTTTCTACCTACAACAATGAGTAACAGTTCCCACTTCAATTCTACATTTCGGGCAAGAGAAACTTCTGAATTAAATTTGTGGCATTGAGGGAGGGAAAATATGCACTTGATGTAATATTTTGAATTGCAAAGCTTTTACTCGATTACAGAAACTTAGGTAATTTGCATTTCTCCAGACATTCTCCTAATCCGTATCATTTATGTCCCGCGACCATTTTCCCAGCATATTCTTGTTCAGAGGAAAACGAAGCGCCCTCCTGTGTGGCTGCCTTACGGTCTTCCCGAACTGGTGTGTCCATGTGTTTTGTTTGTTTGATCTTGGTACGGGCTGTACCGAATTTCTCCATGTTGAGATCAATAAAGTATTATTATTAT
>CAJRST010038888.1:18677619-18697007 GCA_907169785.1 Menidia menidia
TATTATTATTATTATTATTATTATTATTATTATTATTATTATTATTATTATTATTATTATTATTATTATTATTTTCATCCCTATCTCTTTCTCTTATATCCCTCTCAAATGAGTACTGTTGGTGCTGGCATAACATTTTAGTAAATTTATAAAGGTCTTAAAGCTGGGCAAAAACAATTGTTTATCAAAGAGAGTAATGATGTTTTCCTTCTAACATAGTCTCTCATTTGAAATAGCAGACAAAATCCTGTCTTTTGACATCATATTTATCAACCATTTGATCAAAGGACAGCATAGAGGGCTCATCCATCAAGTCTGAAAGAACAGTAATCTCTTTCGTTGCCCAAACCAGTAACACTACTTTTATTCATAAATATATTAATCCTTTGGGTAACCAAGTGAAAGGGAATGGAGAGGGGACCCTAGGTCTTTCTTATAAGGTGTCCAAAGGCCTTACCTCTGATTTGTTTATATTAATTTTACAACCTGAGATGGCACTAAATTTACTAACAGTCTCAATGAGAGAGGGAATGGACAGCTCAGGTTAAATCAAAAGAATAAGGACATCATCAACATACAAATTATTCTTATGATGCTTCTCCAATAACTAGACCAGGCATGTCCTCCTAAACCATATTTGCCTCTGCCAAAGGCTCAATGGCCAAAGCGAAAAAAACCAAAGGTGTGAAGGAACAGCCCTGGTGTGTACCCCTCTGAACTTGAAAACTAGGCGATCGTAAGCCATTTCTTAGAAATGTTGAAGTTTAATCCATCTTATGAAATTGTCAAACCATATTTAAACACAGTATACAAAAGAAAATGCCATTCAACGTTGTCAAAGGCCTTTTCAGCATCGAGAGGTAACAAGACCATGGATTGACTTCAGTTGAAATATCTGGATCACATTCAGCAACCTATGCATGTTATTGTATGAGCTGTGGCCCTTAATAACACCAGTTTGGTTTTGACCAATAAGAAAAAAGAGTGTAATCCTTCCTGATGCTTTGCCAGCACTATGGGGAGAATCTAAACATTTAATAAGAAATTCGATAAGGATAATCGCTATAAGGGTGTTTCACCGGAACAAGAAAAAAAATCAATTAAATACAGGGTATTGTAAGCACTTTGAATTGTCTTGTACACGAAATGTGCTATACAAATAAACTTTCTTTGCCTTGCCTTACATCTGCAAGTCATATAGATTTTAATAAAAGCTCCTGAATATGTTAATGAACTGTTATGTAAAAAAATTGGGTTCCCATTGTATCTTTCATTGAATAGAATTTTTGTGAATTTGTGTTTGATGTGGGAAGGATCCAAAATGCAGGACCGTGGAGGGAGACACTGGGACCAGGAACTCCGGGAAAAAAAACATTTATTTACGGGACAACAGAAAAAGCACAGCATAAGCATGATCCAGACTAAAACTTAACAGGGGGAAAAACCCAAAACAAAACCTTGAATTAGGAAACCAGAAAACGAGACAAAGAGACAAGACCTGGAGCAGAAATCATGGAGGACTTGACACTGACAAAGGTGAGGTAAGGATTATTGCCCACTGACTTTTGACGGTTAAAGGTTGATAAGGTTCTGGGACAAGGCAAGGGGCGATGTAGACTATAAGTACACATAGGGGAAACGAGAAACAGGTGGAATAGGGAATATACATACATATATATATAAAACCTATATAATATAAAGTCAAAATATGTGAAAAGGCGAGAGAAAATTAAGGAGAGAGAGAAAGGAAGGGTGGAATAAAAAGACGTATACTTTGCTGTGACTTGAAACAGCTGTTTCTCTGTAATGTGTTGAAGATCCTTGCTCATTTCCTCTCCATCTTGTCACTCTATTTATTTTGCCAGGATATGTTTTTTGGTGGGACAGAGATCTACAACTTTTGGGGAAAAGAAAGAAAGTTAATTCAACTTGGCAATGAATCACAGCATGAAATGATTCTAACAAAAAGGAATCAATTTATGCAAATTGTATGTCTCTGTTTTTACTTAAACAGCTGAACCTGGTCAGTCTTTCTCTAATGACAAAGCTTCTACCAGGTAAAGCTGTGACAGAAAGGATGTTTTGCAGATGTGACATTGAACTGAAAGACTTTTCTAAGCCTGGTATTAGGGGTCTTGTGAAGGTTTTAGCCAATCATCAACATCTGAAGACCTCCTCCTGCTCACCCCAGCTGTCACTCTGAAAATATATGAGGAAGGGAAAAGAGGAGGGAGCAAAAAACAAAAGAATCTGTCTCTTTCTTGCTCAAAAAGGTCAATGTAACTTGTGCTAGAAGCTACTAAAATAATATCCTTTTGTTTACCATGTCAGTCTTTCTCAAACTAGCAATACAGACCTGGTGTGCTCAATAGAATAAATACAGTCTTTATGAAAGTACAAGGATTAATTGCTTTGGAAACTTTGTCTTCTGAGCGCGTTTTTTTACTTGTCATTATTATATTTTGCACTAATCGGCAAATTTGGTTGTCAACATGCAAAACCCACACAGCAACCTACTGATGGTGTCCTTTGAGATGTTTTACCAGGCCTTTGTTCCTGCACCATTTAATATATATTCGCCAAGTAATTGCCAACTTTTGTTTTGTTTTCTATTACATTTCTCAAAAGAATGAAATATGTGACAGCCAACTTTAGCAGTAAAGTACCATCTCACGCATAAATGAAGATCGATGTTACCCAGTATGTTATCTTTTGATTCTTACACTTTAATTCTTATATTTTCACTGACAAGATTGTTTTTTAAGAAATGATTACTGGAAAGTACTTTTTATTCCCTTTCTTTTCTTTTGACATGTTTTTATAATGCTTACTGTACATCCTGCAATCGCAGTAATTTAATCTTTATCTTTCTTTTGGACTCAAATTGTGAAATGGGTACGACATTTAAAAAACTGTATTCATCTTAATGGGCATTAAATGTGCTTATTATAGTACCCAACAGGACTTCAAAACAGTTTTGATGGGAGGGTCATCTTTTTGGTTGAATAGTGGTTGTTTGATTTGCACTGTTACCTCATCAGTGGGTTCATACCACAGTTGGCGCTCTGTGTGGACTTTGAATGTTTTGCCAGTGTGGGTTCTCTATAGGCAGTCCAGTCACCATCCCATTGTCTAAAAATAATGTAAAATTAATTGTTGATTCTAAGTGAACCCTATGGGCAGTTACAAGCACTATTGTTTATTTATATCTTTGCTGGCCATTGATTAGTGACCTGTCAAGCTTGTACCATTCCTCTATCCCAATGGCTGCTGGATGGCCTCACCCCTCTGTAAAAAAAAAAGGAATGATGTATGATAGTTTCTCTGGGTGAAGTACATTACATCTTTCCCATTGATGGGTAAAATATGGGTCTCTTATGGGGATATATATGATACTATTGGGGAGAAGATGTAAAAAGGATAGTCAATACTCAAAAAGAGGAAAAGGACATGAAAGGAATAGATGGAGAGTCAGATGACTGGTCTTCTATAGAGGTTGATGACCACCCCCTGTCAGTCAAGCTCACACAGAGAGAGCAGGGCCTTGCCATCTGCTCCAATGTTAATGGGAAGGAGACAAGGTGGAGGTGGGGGATAAGGGTAGTGGAGTGATGTGTCGACACAGACTAGAGGGGCTGGGGAGAAGGGAGGGTGGAAGATGAAGATGGGTGCATTAAAAGGAGGACAGTGCAGGTCTCAGATGTACAACAGATCTATGTTATGCTTCATCAACTTTTGGGACTGGGGGATTTACATTTAGCACTTCAGCAACGTTTTTGGAATCTCATCAATTATAGCAACGTTATTTTCATTTAATATAAATAATAATCAATCAGTGATACCTATCAAATGGACATTTTAGTACATTCTTAGAAGGCAATCTCTGCAAGCTCGGTAAATATGTAAAATCCAGATGAAAAACCATGATTACAAGCATCCAACTGTGGTAGATCTCAGCAAATTTACCATAGTAAGAGAACATACTTTCATACATCCAGTCAGATGAGGAAAACCAACCATTTACTGAGGCTACCATCTAGATTATATTACACAGGAGAGACGTTATCAAAGGTTCAGTCAGACAATCTGTGATTGAATATTATAATACGGACTTTGTTGTGGAGCGTCTAGCAGGAGCAAATTAAATTAACCCCAAATCAACTATAACACAGTACAACAAATCTGAGTTTGAACTCCATCCAAAACAGCATCAATAAGAATACTTATTTGGAGTGAGATTGGGCTGGTTAAAAAAAAAAAACTACTAAACTACTAAAAATATAAACTACCCTACATAGATGATGGATGACACTTGATTAAAGGGAGAAAATGTTCTGATTCTTAACTTAAACTATTTTGGGGTTTGTCCGTATGTCATCTTCACACAATAGCATATGCATCTGTGGAGCTAGTGTAGTATTCTTTCTTTCTATGAAATTACAACAAGGAGCCACAAATAGATGATGCACCGGAATATACAAGTCATGCCTGCTTTGCATTCCTCACTGTGGCGGTTCCTCAATCTCCAGTCCTCCCTCCAGGTCCAGCACGCTACTCTTTTAAAGAGGGGAGAGTGATAAGCCAACTGATTCCAGGTATGCTTAATCACCTTCCCTGGCACTGCTCCCCTGAGCCTTCCCCACACCTCCACTCCTGCAGCTGAGCACCACACCCCCTCCACACTGACGTACCTCACATGCACAGTATTTGTTAAGTATAAGATTCGTCTGTTATCACTTGCTATAAAACCACGTAGTGACACTGTACAGAGGCAAAGACTCTTAGCACTTCAATAAAGGCCCCCAAATACATACTAGGAGAGAATAAGTAAACGACAATTAGAAAAATCAAATCCAATAGGCTTCTCTTAAGTATCTGCCCTTTATCAAATATCCTTAAACTATAAAAATGTATTTTGTCGTAACAATAAACATTTTCAAAAGTTGATGTTCAAAAGTTTATGTTTTAAGGTGAGGACCTTAAAAGTGAATTTTTGTGTGTGTGTGTTATCATTATTTGGATTGCTTCAATTAAGCGAAAGCAAAGTTAGGTGAGAAATACAATTATAATAATAGCACATCATCTGTTTTTCAGTTGAGCCACACACCAACCTTTTCAGGAAACTAGGTCATCACCCTACAAAGTCACAGGCAGACAAACTTAGCAAGGCACAGGTTAGAATTCAGGACTCTAAGAAGAAGGCTTTCTCTTCCATCATCACACAAGTGAGTGTTTCTTTCAGGTTTAACCCCCTCAAGTTCACCTCTTGGCTGTACAGATGGACAGTGGGGACAACAAAACTTCCAAACATGGATGGTCCAGTTTTACTTTTTTTTTTTTAACTTCTTGTTCAAGTTCAGCTATAAGTTGATCAAACATTATACTAAACCTTAAACATATTGTTTTTATGTTAAAAAACAGAAAAGAAACGGTCATTAATTGTTCTTGATGCAAACATTTTATGTTAAAAGCTGTTGAACATTTTGATTAAAAAATCTATTCCCTACAAATCTACTATTCAAGTCAAGTTGTCAGTTAACAGGTTTCTGAGGATGTAGATAAGAACATCTCTTTGGTTGGAAGCCTGAAAATAAACCAGAGTAGATCAAGAGGACAAACATGACATTTATTGGTCACAAGCAAAGTAAATCAGCACTGGGCTCTCACAGACAAAGTTCCCAGAGAATGTCGGTTGGCAAGAGCTTCAATTTCTGGGTGCGATGGACATTTATTTTTCTGGGCCGGGCCCCGAACAGGAGGACGGCTAGATGCAACCGAGTGTTATTGTCCAGTTACCTCTGACATGAACAGGCCAGCCCCTAATTCATGCAGATTTCGGTGGTAAGAAATCTGATAAGAAAGTGTGTGTAAATGTTGAACTTGAAGACACGTATCTACTGTAACAGAGACAGAAGGAGAATCTGTGGGCACAGTCAGAGTTCAACACAAGAGTATAATTCTAAAAGGAATAAGATCATTCTAAAAAGGAATAAGACATCAGTCATTTACACGGATTAAGTTATAACATACTATGCTAAAGTGAGTAATTATAGCCCAATTCTAACAGTAACGTTGCATCTTTTGTCCCTAAAATGTCATAAAGTAATATGTCTATTAGTTATTTTATAAATAATAAATTGAATCTGTAAACAATAAAGGAGCGTGACACTTTTCTTAATTCTTAAAGAGTTAGGAAAAGAATATTGGTATATACGCACGGTGGTGTGGTGGTTAGCACCATCGCCTCACAGCAAGAGGGTTCTGGGTTCAAGTCCCGGGGGACTAAGGACCTTTCTGGGTGGAGTTTGCATGTTCTCCCTGTGTCCGCATGGGCTCTCTCCGGGTTCTCTGGCTTCCTCCCACAGTCCAAAAACCTGCATGTTGGGTTGATTGGACATTCCAAATTGTCCTTAGGAGTGAGTGTGAGTGTGCGTGGTTGTATGTCTCCGTGTGCCCCCTTCGATAGACTGTCGGACCGCCCAAGGTGTACCCCGCCTCTCTTTAATGAGCATGTTTATTTTTTCTCTACTTTTAGTTTCATCCTTTTGTAGTCAATAAACCTGTGAACAAACTGATCGCTGTCTCCAGAGTTTTGATGTACAAAAAGTATTTCTCTTACTGCCAAGTTATAAACAGAACCTTTAATGGGTAGAAGCTGTCACCTTCATTAATGAAAGTCTAAATTCTAAGTTTCACCTTAAAAATGCCTAGGTTAGAGTTCGCGTCAAACATTATTTTAGGCTTTAGAACAAAAGGGCTATAGAATATTTTTACCATTGTGCTTTACTGGATAGATAATCTCTGGGTGCCAAAAAAGTTGCTTTTGTGACAGATCGGTACTGTAGTGCCCTAAAATGGAGTACCTAATGATAAAAATACATACATTTTACAAATTGACAGATGAAATACATTGTAGATGATAAATTAAAACATTGACTGTTTGATATTACAGCTGCATATCCATCAGTATTGCAGCTTAAAGTTGAGAATATTAGCAGTTTGAGGCCTTTGTAAGGATAGAACAGTCTTGTGCAGTTTGCCATGCATAATCATCACTCAGCAGCTGAGGCATGCATGTTATGGCAACAAATTAGACACTCAAAAGAACAGCAAACATTTATCACCTCGTCAAACAGAGCAGCTCTGTCTATACAGGTTCTGCTGTTTGGTTCTGCTGTTCAAAAGCTTGTCCCATGCTCTGTTTTATATATTTTGTAGACATACACACGCATGATGAACACCAATATCCAGGACATATTTGATAGGCACGTGTGAATGGTTTACCATATAAAGACAAATACAAATACTCCTACATACACACACACTGGTCTCCAGTGGTGGTGAGAGTCTTACATCACTTAATGACATCTAGAATGGATGCTGCTTCATGAAAATGGGATGTACTGAGCCCACTTCATTTTCACTGCGTGCATATGTGTTTGTGTGTGTATTTGGGTGGATGATTACGTGCTTTTTTATTTTAGACTGAATGACTCTGAACTAGTCTGCAACTGCCTATATCTTTGTCACCCATACTTGTGAGTTTGTGCATTCCAGTACATGTACGTCTTTGTGGTGTTTAAGCATTCAGGTCTACTTCTCAGTGGGCACAAATCAATTTACTCCATCATATTGAACACAGCCTGCAGATAATTAAATAAAAGATCCTAGGTTTGGGACAAAGTTTTTTATTTTTGACTAGTAAGGCAAGAACTGGTTATATTTAGGATTAAGCTTTGAAAGTAATCAGTTTAAATTAATTTTATACTCACTCAAGTCAATCTGTTATGTATGTTTCAGATGCCTGATCGTGTCAAAGTAAGACAACTTTGTACTCTAAGGCAGTGTCATAAGGCATAACAACGCACTCATAGTGCATCAGAATACCAGTAATAGTTACAACACTTATGGTTCATATGGATAAAAAAAAAAACAATACGATAACATTTGCCTTGCAATTCTCCCTCATTTAATACCAACATGAAGTTTCATTTAGACATGAGATAATAAATGGAGTAACGCTTTGCCCTGCTTTGAGTGTTCGTTGTGGTTGAACGGACACCCAGGAAGTCCAGAGTGGGGTCTGGAAGCTACTGTTTGCACATTTGATTTCCATTTGGATTCATCAGTAGCTGCTTTATAAAGAGATACAGACTCCACCAGATTGTCTTTGACGGGCGTATAGATAGAACTGTGGCTGACATCAGATGGTAATACCTAATGATGACTTAAAACTATAGGAAGCAAACAAGGAACACATCAAACAATTTGCAGCTGTTAAAGTATAATAATTTGATATAGTTTAAAATACTAAGATTTGGACTTGCAAACATACAATAACCCTACAAAACTACAGAGAATATCGTCGAAATTGCACATTTCTTTAAGGTAAAAACAACTTCAAAACTTGTGGTTTGCTGACCTACACATTATTCAAATCAAACAACACTATGACATTTAAAAGCATTTTTAATGAGGCTGCAGATCATCTAGATGTAAATTCAAGATAAATGTTGTGAAATATAGTATGATAATTCAATTTTTGGGAAAGAAAAACATCAGTGTAAATAATTACCTGAATCAGGCGAGTGAATGATGACATTAGTTTCACTCATGCTTTTCCTGCCTTATCAGCTCTGAAACATATCTCTACTGATTACATATTCAAAGAGCAGTAAATACTTTTGTTTATTATCTACAACGATGAGAAACTGATTTGTAAAGTGTTTTCCATGGTACATAACATTAACTAAAAAATACAGCCTAAACAAACCATCATGCAAATACATAGATTTGCAAACTCCACACAAAAGGGACCCAGGCTATATTCAATGCAACAATATTAAGCACCACCCTGCATCCCTGATTTTCCAAACAAAATTCATAATTTCAATTGCGATACAAAAGAATACAAAAGAAGCCTGATTGAGCTGAAAAACAGTGTTCTGTATATAATCAAAACAGGAATCCTATTTCAGTGAAGGAGTCTATTACTACAATATCCATCCATTATCATTACTGCTTATTCCCTAATGGGTTCGCGGGGAGAACTGGAGCCTATCCCAGTGGTCAACAGGTGAGAGGCGGGGTACACCCTGGATAGTCCACCAGTCCGTGGCAGGGCCACACACAAGACATACAAGGACAAACAACCAAACACACTCACATTCACTCCCAAGGGCAATTTGGAATGTCCAAATGTTAGGTTGTAACATGCAGGTTTTTGGACTGTGGCAGGAAGCCGAGAGAACCCGGAGAGAACCCATACAGACACAGGGAGAACATGCAAACTCCACCAAGAAAGGCCCTGGGTCCCCTGGAACTCCTGGTACTAACCACCACACCACCACGCCCCTTACTACAATATTAAAAATGAATATAAACATATATTCATTCAGTTTTACTTACATATTGACAAATCACAACAACTTAAATCATTCAATCAAATTCAAACAAAGCACTCCAATTCAGAGTGCTTATTTTCTTCTCCCTTTTTATGTTGCACTGGTTGAAAACATAGGTCATTATGCTGATGAATACAAAACATCAAGTGATAAATCAATTTAAAGAAAGCTAAAGCACTGTGAACAAATAAATACTTTCTATGGCATCTTTGGGCCAGAGATGAAAATGGCTGGTTAAAAAAAAGCTTAAAACATACACACAGACACACGTTCAGCCATTCAAAATAAATCAAGAGACAGGAGGACCTTTCTGCCTCTGGTCTCTCCTTCTCAATCTTTCACTCAGGCACTTGAGTTAATTGAGCCTGTAATTAACCGGATTGTGTTTATGTTTCCAAATACCAGAATTACATAAGTCAGTTTAGAGCTTCTCCTTGAAATACCATGTAATGAATAGGACAGATGACATTTTTGCATTAACTATTTTCTTGCCTTCTTCCTTGCTTGCTTGTTTTCTCTCTGTCTTCTTTTTCCCACATTCAATGTTGCTGTCTTTTCTTTTTAATGTATTTCCAGTTTAACTTTATGTTATTTTGCGTTTATAGTTATATTTTTCAAAAAATTCTACATTATATCTGTGATATAATGATAATTTGAGAAGTATCGAAATTCTTTTTTCATCATTATCCCAAGGTTCACGAAAATCTAATCAGCAGAGTCCAGGATTTGCATGTAATGCATTTGACAAATAGAAATAAGAATCATAGGGGGTGTTGCGTCATTGTAAAAGTTTTTGGGGTTTCACTTGGAAGATAAAATATCGAAATTTGACATTGATAATTTAAACATTTGCCTGAAATATTTATTTCTGTCTCCATGGCAACACTATACTGTATACTTGAAAAAAGCAAAGATGATGTCGCGGAAGAGAGATGTTGGAAGGTGGCATGCCAGCAGGCAGCAGGTGAAGGGTAGGCCACCTGAACGCCTCCACATGCTCTGAGTCTGTGTATTTATTGCCATGCCATTATTTGCCGGGATTCCCTACTACACACGGGTTAGAGGGCACTATGGTGCCCTGTACAGCTAGCCAGCTGGTCCTGCTCAGCCCTTCCACCCACCAGCTGAAAATGAGAACCACACACACCATCCCATTCACATTCCTGGCCAGGCAACCAGCCAAAGGCCTATGATGGGCAAAAACAGAAAAAAAAGAATGCTTTTTCCAGACATGCTGTCATCTGCTACTACTATAAACAACATTTGGTTTAGCTGATTGCATGTGATAACCATGAAATAATGAACACATAGTATAGATTAAGGTGACTTTTAGTCATCTTCATGCATTCAGCCGTGCTCTGAGTTTCACTGACAGGTGTTTCTTGCTCCTTACATTTCTGAAAAAAATTAAAACTTTATATATCTGTTCATCTATCCAAAACCTTTCTCACATATTTCTTTAGTTATGCTAAGTGAAAAAAAATGTGAGGGTAATGCCAAGTCTTGAGATATGTTATTTTAATTCTAGGCATTACTGTATGACATACCTTGTCCCAAATATGTAGAGCACATCTTTCTGGACCTCAAAAACAAGAACTGTAGTGGCTATTTTAACCTGGCACCCTGCTAATGGCATTAGAGGTTGAGCTTAGCTCACTGTTGGACAGCATTATGTTCAGTTTCATTATATATATGTTATAAAATGTGTTGTCAGGGGCTTCAAGCCCCTGGTAAGGTCAAAAAGGTCCTAGGTGAGGGATCAGACGAAGCGCAGCCCAAGCAACCCCTTATAATGACACAAATAGGCCAAGTGTATCCTCACCCGGATGCGGGTCACTGGGTCCCTACTCTGGAGCCAGGCCCAGAGGTGGGGCATATTCGCGAGCGCCTAGTGGCCGGGCTTTAGCCCATGGAGCCCGGCTGGGCACAGCTCGAAACGGGCCACATGGGTCCCCCCTCCATTGGGCTCACCAGCCATAGGAGGGGCCAAAGGGGTCGGTTGCAGAGAGCCTTGCTGAATTGATCCCCGGCTGCAGAAGCTGGCTCTAGGGACGTGGAATGTCACCTCTCTGGTGGGGAAGGAGCCTGAGTTGGTGTGCGAGGCGGAAATTTTATGGCTGGACATAGTCGGTCTCGCCTCGACACACAGCTCTGGCTCTGGAACCAGCCTTCTTGAGAGGGGTTGGATGCTCTATTACTTTGGAGTTGCCCCCGGTGAGAGGCGCCAAGCAGGAGTGGGCATGCTTGTTGCCCCCCATCTGTTGCCTGTATGTTGGGGTTTACCCTTGTGAACGAGAGTGTAGCGTCGCTTCACTTTCAGGGGTGGGGGGGTGATGACTGTTGTTGGTGCTTATGCGCCTAAAAGAGGACAGAGTACCCACCCTTTTTGGAGTCCTTGGGGGGGGTCCTGGAGGGTGCCCCCCCTGGGGACTCTCTTGTTCTGGTGGGGGACTTCAATGCTCACGTGGGCAATGACAGGGAGACCTGGAGGGGCGTGGTTGGGAGGAATGGCCCCCCCAGCTTAAGCCAGAGTGGTGTTTTGTTGTTGGACTTCTGTGCTCGGCAGGGATTGTCCATAATGAACTCCATGTTCAAGCATAACAGTGTTCATATGTGCTCCTGCCTGTATGTTGGGGGCATAACAGTGTTCATATGTGCTCCTGGCACAAGGACACCCTAGGCCGCAGTTCAATGATCGCCTTCTTTGTCGTTTCAGCAGACCTGTGGCTGCATGTTTTGGACACTCGGGTGAAGAGGGGGGTGTAGCTTTCCATTGACCACTACCTGGTGGTGAGTTGGCTCCAATGGTGGGGGAGGATGCCAGTGAGTCCAGGGAGGCCCAAATTCATTGTGAGGGTCTGCCGGGAGTGCCTGGCGGAGCTTTAGCTTCCACCTTCGGGAGAGCTTTGAGCACATTCCGGGGGAGGCGGGGGACATTAAGTCCGAAATTGGCCATGTTCCGCTCCTCCATGTTGACGTGGCCTCCCGGAGCTGCGGTCACAGGGCTGTCGGTGCCGGTTGTGGTGGTAACTCCAAACCCGCTGGTAGACACAGGCGGTGAGGGATGCCGTCAGGCTGAAGAAGGACTCCTATTAGGCCTTTTTGGCCTGTGGGACTCCAGAGGCAGCCAATGGGCATCGGCAGTCCAAGCAGCATGCGGCTCGGGTGGTTGCCGAGGGCTTGGGAGGAGTTTGGGGAGGCCATGGAAAAAGACTTCCGTATGGCTTCGAGCCGACACTGGTCCACCAGCCGTCGTGTCGGGAGGGGAAACAGTGTTCCACCAACACTGGTTACAGTGGGGATGGTGTGCTGTTGGCCTCAACTCGTGATGTTGTGGGTCGGTGGGCGGAGTACTTCGAAGACCTCCTTAATCCCACTGACGTGTCCTCCATTGGAGGGGCAGAGCCTGGTGGTCTGGGGTCGGGCTCTCTAATCTCCGGGGCTGAAGTCATCAAGGTAGTCAAAAAGCTCCGCAGTGGCAAGGCTCCGGGGGTGGATGAGGTTCCTCAAGGCTCTGGATGTCGTGGGACTGCGTTGGTTAACGCGACTCTGCAACATCGCATGGACATCTGGGACAGTTCTGCTTGATTGGCAGACTGGGGTGGTGGTCCCTATATTTTAAAAAGGGGGACCAAGGGTGTGTTCCAACTATAGGGGGATCACGCTCTTAAGCCTCCCTGGGAAGGTCTTTTCAACGGTTCTGGAAAGGAGGGTCCGTCAGATAGTTGAATCTCAGATTCAAGAGGCACAGTTTGGTTTTGGAACGCTGGACCAGCTCTATATCCTCAGCGGTGTCGTGGAGGGTGCATGGGAGTTCGCTCAACCAGTCCACATGTGTTTTGTGGACTTGGAGAAGGCGTTTGACCGTATCCCTCTGGGTATTCTGTGCGGGGTGCACCGGGAGTATGGGGTACCGGGCCTTTTGTTACGGGCTGTTTGGTCCCTGTATGACCGGAGTCAGAGCTTGGTTCACATTGCCTGTAGTAAATCGGATCAGTTTCTGGTGAGAGTTGGACTCCACCTGTTCATAACCTTTATGGACTTTCTAAGCGCAGCCAAGGTGTTGAAGGTGTGCGTCTTGGTGACCTTAGGATCGCATCTCTGCTTTTCGCAGATGATGTGGTCCTGCTGGTTTCATCAAGTCATGACCTATACTCTCGCTTGAGCGTTTCGCAGCCAAATGCAAAGCAGCTGGGACGAGGATCAGCGCCTCCAAGTCTGAGACCATGGTCTCTCACCAGAAAAGGGTAGAGTGCCTCCTTTGAGTGGGGGTGGATGTCTTTCCCCAAGTGGTGGAGTTCAAGTACTTCGGGGTCTTGTTAGCGAATGAGAGATCGACAGGCGGATCGGTGTGGCGTCAGCAGTAATGGGGGCACTGTACTGGTCTGTCGTGATGAAGAGAGAGCTGAGCTGAAAGGTGAAGCTCTCGATTTATCAGTCGATCTACCTTCCCACCCTCATCTATGGTCACGAACTTTGGGTATTGACCCAAAGAACGAGTTCCCAGATACAAGCGGCCGAAATGAGTTTCCTCCGCAGGATGGCTGGGCTCTCCCTTAGAGATAGGGTGAGAAGCTCGGCCATCAAGGAGGGTCTCAGAGTAGAGACGCTGCTCCTCCAAGTTGAGAGGAGCCAGTTGAGGTGGCTAGAAAATCTGATTAGGAATGCTCCTGGTCGCCTCCCTGGTGAGGTATTCCTGGCACGTCCCACCGGGTGGAGGCCCAGAGGAAGACCCAGGACACGCTGGAGGGACTATGTGTCTTGGCTGGCCTGGGAACGCCTCGGGAGGAGCTGGCAGATGTGGCAGGGGAGAGGGAAGTCTGGGTTTCCCTGCTTCGGCCACCCGACCCTGGATAAGCGGTGGAAAATGGATGGATGGATTGATATAGAAATAATATAAAATGGTGAGCATGTAAAAAGAAAAAAACTACAGAGATTTAATTGTTATTTGTGAGAACAATTAAGAATTTTCATCAAGCTGGGAGCCATATTTTGTCAAACCCTTGTTTCATTCAAGGAATATAATAGCTGCCTTTGTCATTGCAAAATGACAAAGTTTCATAATAATAGGTCAAAGATTTTATCAACAATGTTGTCACTTTCAGTGTCCTAGTGTATACAGAAATCAGGCTTACATATAGATTGAACACCCACCCACATTCTCTAAATTATGTTAAAGTGCCAAGGGCATTGCAACTTGATGTGCAACTGTGACACCTTCATAACACATTATTGCAAGTTTTGATATAAGGAGACTTATGAAGAGACATATGGGTGAAGGAGGGCTTTAACCTGCATCTCATGTCACTGACCCCTGCAAACAAGGAACCTTCAACAAAAAAATGACAATAGCTCTAGTTTGCTTTTGATTTTAAGTAACTGGCAACTCGACCCTGTCTCTCTGAAACAAGAGAGAATGTGTGTAACTACAGGTCAGCTCTGTGTGTGCTATTTGATAAATGATGAATCCAGTCAAGTGGTATGTGTGTCTGATTCATTAGCAGTATGAATTTATATATCTTAACCCATCCCTTGCTTCCACAGGTTAGCGTCTTATACCTAGCCTAATAAACAGTGGCTGTATGTATCCACTTTATGATATGACACTCTCTATTCACAATGCTGTCATCATGGAGCCAGTTACCTCCTCCCATAGCGTTTTGCTGTCAGACATTTTAAATTAGACTAATAAATTGCCTAATGCTCTGCCTCATGCTTTCTGAAAGCCCCATTAGCCGGAGAGAAATTAGCATGTTGCAAGTATAAAGACTGAATCCTGCATGAAAGACCAAGATCTCTAGAGCGACTCTTAAATCAGAATAGAGAAGCGAAGGTCATCAAGGAGGTCATGACAACAGAGACATCTTGTAAAAAGAAGGAAGAAAACAGACTTACACAATAATTTGTTTATTTGTTTATTTGTTTATTTATTTGGATCCCCATTAGCTGTCAGTAATTTGACAACTACTCTTCCTGGGGTCCTTTTAAAATTATATAGATACACAAAACATATTAAATGATAACATCACAAGAAATTATACATTTCAAATAATTTCACCTTAAATTACAATCTGTACACAAATATTCATGAATTACGGCTTTCAACAAAATATTTTTTTAGAAGTGTTTTAAATGCACCTTTCGTATTAGCAGTCAAGATGTTATGAGGCAGTTTGTTCCACAGAGTCTCAGCTCTGAACAGCACAGACCTGCACACTGCTTCTGTTCTCGGAATGGGTCGAGTCAAATGACCAGAAGCTGCCTGCCTGGTTGAATAATTGTGCTCATTTCTCACATAATGTAAAAAGCTAAACAAAAGAGAAGGTTTTCCACAAACAATAATATTCCTCAGGAAACACAAAATATTACATTTCAGCCTCTCCTCTACTCTGAGCCACGACAGACGCACATGCAGCTCAACAGAACTCTGAGTCCACACACAGGGCAGTCCCAGTGCCAGCCTGGCCGCTCTGTTCTGTGCGGTTTGTAGTTTAGCCAGATGTTTCTGAGCCGCACCTGACCACACCACAGAGCAGTAGTCCAGGTGAGACAGCACTAATGATTTAATCACCAAAATTCTAGAGGCTGAGGTCATGAAAGATCTAAATCTTTTAATACAAGACATATTTCTTCCCATATTTTTCACCACCGTATCTACATGTTTTTCCCAGGATAGCTGCTCATCAAATGTTACTCCAAGGAGTTTCACCTCTTGAACCTGTTCTATATCCATATCCTTTAGCACAATATCAAGTTTATCATCACATTTTTTATGCCTAGCTTTAAATAACATACACTTTGTCTTTGAAACATTCAAGGTTAGTCTGTTCTCATTAATCCAGGCAAGAAGCACCTGCAAATCCAACTGCAGTGTTTCTTTTAACTCTGATATATTTGTTGCTGCAAAATAAAGTGTAGAATCATCTGCGTAAAGAGTTATGTTGCACCTTTTTAAGACAAATGGCATGTCATTAATAAAAATTGAGAATAGCAATGGTCCTAGGCAACTGCCTTGTGGTACACCACACTGCATTTGTTGAGGTGATGAAAAGCTTCCATTAAAATACACACATTGGGATCTAGATGTTAAATAGTTTTGTATCCATTTCAGAGGAGTGGCACCAAATCTCTATGCCGATAACTTTTCGAGTAACATTTGATGATGCACTAAATCAAATGCAGCACTAAAATCCAAAAACACTGCACCAACCATCAGTTTTTTGTCTACGCTAGACAACCAATTCTCTGTCATTTCTGTAAGGGCTGTACATGTTGAGTGATTTTCCTTATATGCATGCTGTGATTCAAAAATAAATTTATTACAGTTTAAATATGTTGAAATCTGTCCAAAAACAACCCTTTCCAGCAATTTACTAAGTATAGGCAGAATACTAATGGGCCTACTATTGACTGCAGAGAGACTAACATTGGTAGTTTTTGACAGAGGAAGTATTTTAGCAGATTTCCACATTTGAGGGAAGACCCCTTCTGTCAAGCTTAGATTAAACAAATGGCAGACTGGTGAAGCTATCACACTTGCAGCCATTTTCAGTAATCTGCCATCAATCTCATCCATTCCTGATGGTTTATTTTCATGTAAACTAAGAAGCAAACTTTTAACTTTCTCTGTGCTTAACAATTGAAATGTGAAATGACAGTTTTTATTCTTAACAATCAAATCATTGATTATTTGAGATGAAGTGCCCAGATTGCTATAACACTTTGTATCATTCATTAACTTATATATTTTATCATGATAATATTTACCAAAATGGTCTGCGATATCTTTACCTTTTGTTAAAAAAAGTCCATTCACCTCTAAAAATGCTGGTGTCTTAATTTTGCTTCTGCCCATTAACTCATTCAAGGTATTCCACAGTTGTTTACCATCATTTTTCTTTTGGTCTATCGACTTTCTATAATAATCCCTTTTTTTCTTTCTATTGAGCGTAGTCACTTTATTTCTCTCTTTACAATAAGCTTTCCATTTCACAGGAAATGCCACTTTGCCTAAAACACAGGCTTCGTTTTTCAGGGAGTCTCTATGTGCCATGCTCTGTCTGAGCTCATTATCAATCCATGGGGCTTTGTTTGCTCTTACTGTAAACTTCTTAAGTGGTGCATGCTTATTTACTACTGAGAGAAACAAATCACTGAATACTTTAACAGCCATATCCACATCTTTTGTAACTTGCACAAGGTTCCAATCTATCTCCTCCAAATCACTGATGAATTCCTCCACCTTAAAATTTTTATAGCTTCTTCTAACTATTATTTTTGGCCCACTTTTAGGCGCTTTACCTTTCCTGGCTAACGCCACTATATTGTGATCTGAAAAACCAACTGGAACAGAAACTACCTGAGAGCAACTAGAGCTATAGTTTGTGAATATGTGATCAATGCATGTTGAGGACATATGCCCAGATTCATTACAGAATATTCTAGTTGGTTGTTTGACAAGCTGTTTAAGATTACAGATTCTTAATGCACTTTTTAGCTTTTTCTTAAGATGGCAAGTTTTTGAGAGCCAGTCAATATTACAATCTGCCAACACATACATCTCATAACCCAAATTAGACATGTTTGATAGAATAGAGCACATTTCATCAACATACAGTGCACTCGAATTTGGCGGCCTATAGATGCATCCAACAATAATTGGCCGACAAAAAGGAATATGTACTTCTAAGCATAAACATTCAACAGTAGGAACCATTAGGTCTGTCCTAATCTTAGCAGGGATTTGGCTTTGTATGTAAAAAGCAACTCCACCTCCGAAGAGATTCCGATCACATCTATAGATATTGTAGTCAGATATAGCCACACAATTATCAACAATTGTCTGATCCAAATGGGTCTCAGATACAGCCATAATATTTATCCTTTCCTTATGAATATAACTGTATAATTCATGTACTTTGTTTCTTAAGCACCTTACATTAATATGAGCAATTCTCATACCTTTTTTAGGTAGATTCAGATCCATGAGTTTGTTTGAGGTACGCTATAGCATAGTTAACAATGTGATGCCATCATATTGCATGTTTCCACCTTCAATCCCTGCTTTTGGGTCTAACAATCAAGCGATCATAACTGATGACTGCATAGTCACCTCTCGCTCTTGCTTCTCTTAGAGCAGGTAACAACTCTGCTCTCTTCTTCCTCACTCTTTCTGAAAAGTCCTCATTAATGTATATGTAGGAGTTTTTCAGCTGAGCTCTTGCTCGCGCCATGATCATCTGTTTGTCTTTAAAGCGCAGTAGTTTTACCACTATGGATCTGGGTCTATCATTTTCACCCCTGAACCTTCCATTTCTGTGAGCACGCTCAATCTCTACTGGGGCCTCCATTTTCAGTTGTTCAGTGAATAACTTTTTTACTTTGATTTCAGTGTCCTCCCAGGTCTCCTCAGGCTTATCTGGAGCCAGTCCTGTGATCACAATGTTGTTTCTCCTAGACTGATTCTCCAAGTAGTCTATTTGTTCATCACAGGCATTCACAGACATTTCAGACTTAAAACTCTTTAGCTCCTTGTTCACTACTTCCAAGTCAGTCTTATGAATTTGTGTTTGCTTTTTTACGTCATCAATGTCTTTCTGTGAGTACTTTAAACTCACTTTAATTTCCTGCACCTCTCCCACAAGTGAATCCACCCTTTTGTTCACAGAGTCCAGGATCATTTGACAAAAGCCACTGAAGGCCTTCTCCTGCCTCTTCAACAGCTCCTCATAATGATCTTTTTGTTGCTCCAGCATAAGCTTAACAGCCTCCATTGTCACATATTCAGCTTCCTCTGTGTTGCTTACTTTGTTTCCACCCTTATTGCGAGTAGTGGTCATTCTGTAGCCTCCTTAGGAAGAAAAAAACTCACAGTAGCAGTAGCAGTAGCACCAGTAGCATAAAGCTCCTCCACAGCTCAAGGTAGTTGCAGCAGCAACCAGCTCCTCCACAGCTCAGCCCAAGGCAGTTGCAGCAGCAACCAGC